>BQNB010062341.1:0-36116 GCA_026074375.1 Tanacetum coccineum | reverse complement strand
TTTGTTCGAGTTGGGAACCAACAAGTTCACCGGAAGTTATTATGATAATACCTCAATTGAGAATATTATATTTTGGTATTTTTACCAATTTGTGAATTTTATTTCTTTTTTATGGACAATGTTTTTATATTTTTAGTTTTTCTTTTGTTTTTATATGATAATTATACTAATAAAAGAAAATGAAAAATATTTTTGTACTTTTTATATTTTTATAGAAGAAAATATTCACAGATTCAAACACAAATTGTCAAATGTACGATAATCGTTTTGACAGCCTCCCCGGCAGCGGCGCCAAAAATTGACTAAGCGAAAACTCACCCCTTATTATATATAAATAAATACAAACATATATAAATATATAACAGGGATCAGGATCCACAAAATCAATGATACCGGAAGTAGTATAGAGTGTTTCCGGGTCGTTATGTCCCAACGAGGCTTGAATGGAAAATCGAAAGACGAATTGATAATCGATGTTTGAATATGACAAGGAATGATTGGGCACTAATCACTAATAAGCAAATGCACGAGAAGAGAAGCAAGGAAAATAAGCTAGAGCAGGCATAAAAGCTAGGAGTGGTAAAAACACTAAAACATTTTACACTAAGACACAAATAAGCTCAAATAAGCTTAAGACAAATCAAATAAGCTGAACTAACTCTAAATAAGCAAATACAAAATACAATTAAGCTAAATTAAAAAAGATAAACACAACAGTACTAACAGTATTAACTACCAGTACTAACTTGGAGTTAGTACTGCTAGCTTTAAGTTAGTACTGTTAGCTTAAGGTTAGTACTGTTAGCTTAAGGTTAGTACTGTTAGCCTTAACAAAACACGATTAAACAAGAAATAAGCAAATAAGCTAAAACAGATATTCACCTAACCTTAATAAGCACTTAGTAAAAGGAATAAGCAACTAGAATAAACTAAATTGACAAATAAGCTAAAAAAATAAAACTGTTGAACTCTTAAAATTATTTTGAAAAGGAAAATAAACTTAAATAAGCTTACTCCTAAAGACAGTAAAGGAAAATGGTTTAATCTTTTCTAAAAAGCTAAGGAAATCTTAAATAAGCAGAAATAATAAGCTGATAAGCTAAAATGAACCACCAGTACTAACAGTTTTAACTAACAGTACTAACTTGGAGTTAGTACCGCCAGCTTTAAGTTAGTACTGCTAGCTTTAACAAAACACAATGAAACAAGAAATAAGCAAATAAGCTAAAACAGATATTTACCTAACCCTAATAAGCACTCAGTAATAAGAATGAGCAACTAGAATAAACTACAATGGCAAATAAGCTAAAAAGCTACAAACTGATACACTATTGAAAATACTTTGAAAAGGAAAATAAGCTTAAATAAGCTTACTCCTAAAGACAGTAAAGGAAAATGGTTTAATCTACTCTAAAAAGCTAAGGAAATCTTAAATAAGCAGAAATAATAAGCTGATAAGCTAAAATGAACCACCAGTACTAACAGTTTTAACTAACAGTACTAACTTGGAGTTAGTACTGCTAGCTTTAAGTTAGTACTGGTTGCTTAAGGTTAGTTCTGCTAGCTTTAACAAAACACAATGAAACAAGAAATAAGCAAATAAGCTAAAACAGATATTTACCTAACCCTAATAAGCACTCAGTAATAAGAATGAGCAACTAGAATAAACTACAATGGCAAATAAGCTAAAAAGCTACAAACTGATACACTATTGAAAATACTTTGAAAAGGAAAATAAGCTTAAATAAGCTTACTCCTAAAGACAGTAAAGGAAAATGGTTTAATCTACTCTAAAAAGCTAAGAAAATCTTAAATAAGCAGAAATAATAAGCTGATAAGCAGAAATGAACCACCAGTACTAACAGTTTTAACTAACAGTTTAGTACTGGTAGCTTTAAGTTAGTACTGCTAGTTTTAAAGTTCCAAAAGTGAACTAGCAGTACTAACTATGGGTTAGTACTGCTAGTTTTAAAATACCCCTTAAAGTTTTCACAAATCATTTTTCTTTTTATTTTAAGCTGATTTGATCCTAATTTATTTAAAACAGATTATCAAATGACAAAATAAGACATTTATAAGCAGACTTCCATCAAAATAAGCACTTAAATGAGCTGAATCAATCTAACAGTTTTAACTAAGCATACCACCAGTATTAACTCAGAAAGTTACACAAACTATTTTCAAACTAACAACTAAGCAAGATAAGCACTAGACATCATGATAAAGCATAAATAAGCAAATATAAGTAACAATTAAGCACTAATGAGCAGTTCTGCAGTAAATAAGAAAAATAAGAAAAAGAGAAACTTACAACACCCTTGCTCAAAACAGGGCTAAACCAAGAATCTACAAGCTCTAGCTTGTATAAAACAAGCTAGTGAGAGTCCATAAGCCCATCCAGAACTGGCTTATCATCCATAAAATAAGCTGTGGTGTATTTTGAGAGTGATTTTTGTGATTTTCTCTTAACTAATTAACTTTTTAGGTTTACTTAATTAAAGCAGCTTATAAACAAGCTGTATTGAGAGCCTTTTTTGAACACAAAACAACACAATTAAGAAACTTAACACTTGGAATTATAAAGTGACTTAAAATCTCAAATTTGCATTGAAACTTGAAAGTGTTACAAAGCTGAAAGTAAAAGCTGTAAATGACTTTAAAGCTAAGTTATATTGAAAATTAAGCTAAGATATTCTAAGATTAAAAAACTAACTCTTTCTAAAGTTTACAAAAGACTCTATTTATAGCCGAAGTCTTCTTTCTTGGGTCTTTCAGCTGTGCTTCTTTTGTGAGAGCAAAAACCAAGTGTGCTTGTTGTGTGAGGAGATTTTAAAACAAATCCCAGCCTTTAACTCCACAGCGCCTACTACACTGTCAGACAGACCTTCTTTAGAGACTCCAATCACACCTAAACCCCTCCTAACACCCACACCTAACGAATCACCTTCAGCAACGCTCGCGCATAATCCCGCTATCTATTCGTCCTTCTTTAAACTCAAATTGCAATCTAAAAACTTTGAAAGTGTTAATAAGCTGAAAGTAATAAAGCCATGTAAATGCACTTAAAATAAGTGTGTTTATATTATAAAATTAAGCTAAGATTAAAACTAATTGTTGCCTCCAAGGCTTACTAAAAAGTTTCTATTTATAGCCGATGTCTTCTTCTCTTTGGTCTTGCAGGCTGGTTTCTTTGTTGCAGACAAAAAAAAAGTGTGCTTTTTTGTGAGGTAATTATCAAAGCAAATCCCAGACTTCAATTTCCTTTTGTGTTCTTTTGATGTCAATCACAGCCATCGAAAAATACTTGGGAATGAGAGGGATTGCCAACATGGCCTTTATTACGATGGGGGGGAGGAATAGTAGGGTGGGTTGAATGATTTATCTAGGGTGTAGTGATGGTTTGCAGGGTAAGGAAAGTATGGGAAGACAATCCCTTTTTGTTATTTGGCGTCTTTTTGGGCGGGGAACAGATGGCTCTTTTGAGGTAAGTTGGCAGCTTTTGTCCCTTAAGTCTTCTTAACTTCAATGCAACATTTGCCCCGGTTCTGAAATCTATTGTACATCACTTGAGTCATTGATTATGTTTCTTGTTTAATAACTTAGTTGAGAGATTCTGAGTCTTGTGATTGGCTATTTGTATGTAGTATATCCTCTTGTCAAGTAAGTGTATTTTCTGCGTTACTTGTGTACTGATAGTTATAATTTCTTGTATCTATCTGCGTCTTTTCTACTCTGTCTGTCGCCGAATGCTATGGTTTTCGCGCTTTGTTTTTTGAGCAATTTACTCTTTTGTTGTTTAACCACTTTTCTCCTTTTCGATTAGATACCATCTCTACCGCATTCCCTGATACAATCACCAGAATCACACATAATGCACCTAAATACATCACCCAATTACACAAGAGCGCTCTCCCGTCCCACTATCACGGGCAAGATAACCCAAGCATTTCTCTTAGCCCTGTACCCTCTTCTAACGCTACCCCCGCGTCTCCCAGTCTACATCGAGCAACTCTCCACGCGCGTCTCTCGTGTAATTAAGGCAATAACCAAATGATGTCCCATCACGCATATACATTGTTGATTAATTATATACCTGTGTTCCATCTATCTGCATATGTATTTTATGATAAGTTCAATAAAGCGCAGTAGAGTACTCGCAGTAAGCCAGACTACCATAGTTTATGATGGCGTCCGTCTTCGCTGGTTAGGCTTTGAAACCTGCATCACTGAACTGAAATTACCACTAAATTTTGTTTTATTTCTCTATCTTTCTTCTTCACTTTTTCTTTTTTTGTTTTTTTGATTCTCTTTTATTACAGCTTCTTTTGATAATTGTTGTGTTCTAGATGTATGTTCTTGTGGAGAATCTTATTATCCTCTTACTATAAGTCAACATATAATATTAATTACAGTAGAATATATTATTTTTCTATGCTTCCTTTCAATTGCTATACAATAGTTTCTATATAAACATTATGTCGACAATATGATCAATCAATCAAACTCTGTCTAACATGTAGTAAATCACAATCTAAAAAAAGATGTTCATCTCAAAATTTCGACCCCAAATTACAAAACTATATTAACAATACATAATTTTTCCCAATCTCGATATTCATTCCAAGATTCGTTAAAGTTTTCTTATCTCATTCTAATATATGCGTTCTGTTTATCGTTTTTTTTGGTTTGGCTTCCTCACTAGTACAGTCAAAATGGAATAGATCAAACTTCCTAAAGTCGGGAAGAGGATCGCGCCCTGGTCTACGTTATCGCTCTCTAAGGGGTTCGCTATAGTGATATAATTTGTACTAGATATCATGATATATTCTTATCTTTATATTCCTTAGATCTCTCACTCGTCTCTCTCCATGTTGTTTCATAAGCTTCTCTTGATTTTGTTTACCTCTCACTGTTGTATCTCTTATTGATATCTACGTCAAATGGCTCTGAAGTTTGTTAATTTGTGTAAGGATCCTTCGTTTCTCTTTGTACAAGTAATAGAATCAGTGCATTAATAATGACTAATGTTGTGAACTACCAGCACCAAAACATACTCTTCTTGCGATCTCCTTTTATATCGCACATGTCTTCACTCCGTACCATCAATATCTATTCCCCCCACCTCCTTAACATTAAACAACGGACTTACACATTACAAGACAAGTGTTACCTCCGTTGTACTTTATGACATCCTCCCAAAGCCTTGTCACTTATATTTTCGACAATATCGCGTAACTGATATTGTTCAGTACAACTTCTGACCACCGCACCCATCTGAGGTCAATCCTCAGATGTGATTCACATTTTAGAGATCACTAACATCGTCGCCCTCAACTCTAGCTAAATTTTTTGATGTATTCAGCATGTCGGGTTTCTAATTCTGTGGTTCATCATACCTCCTTCTGTACTACCCCTTCGCCGACTAATTCGGGCGGATTACGCGAGCTCTAAGAGTGAGAGCTACGCAAGCGATGTTCGCACAGTCATCTGTGGACGAATCTTAATAGAAAGCACACTTACTAGCACTTCGTGACAGTAGTGAACATTCGATCTCTCACCATTTCGTTCGTAACTAATGTCATATGTCTATATCTTAGGTACACTCGCGTGTATTTCCTTTCTATCTTATATCTGTGTGTGTGTGCGAATTAGTGCTCAACTTCTGTATCTTTTGCTTTGTCAATAATCACTAGCTCATCACTCACTCTGTATGTGTGTGTGTTCATGTTACATGGAAGTTCCTTTACTTATGACCTCGTATGGATCATGTAGAGTGGAGAACTAGAGAGACAGTGTATTCCGCACCTATCTAAGACGCACTCACAAAGTATGACATTAAGCTTGCGACTCGTCGAAACACCACTGAAACGGATAATTCCACATGCACAATGATGTATCCGTAATCCTCTTCATACACAACTATTTCGACGCCAAAGTGGACTCGATCTTCAAAGCATTGTATTTTTTTTGCGAGCGCAGATGTTCCTCTCAGTGACAAGCGTGATTAACACAGGCAAGCTCTATCACCACAGTCTGTTTGCACTATACCTTAGTAACTCTCAGAATGGTCCTAAAAGCGTGTTTGTCAGTCGTGATCAAGATCGACTAAATGTACATTCTCTCTCCTGTGTGTAGTGCATAGACTTTAAAGTCTAATAACAGGCACCGCACTGATTGTTCTCAAAATGTGTGAATATCGATACGCCGATTTTCAAAGTCCAACGAGTGTAATCGCTACTCCTAAGCATGAAGCCATTGATTGACTGAAGGCTGTGAGCGAGCTGTCAGCTAAGGTTGCAAGCCACATCCTGTAGTCATGTGTCTTCCCTATGTGCTGCAACTATGCAATTGGAGATAAGAGTCATGGTCATTGAGCTCGTAATAATACTTTGACTGTTGTCAATATAGAAGACATCAGACCGGAATACAGCTCCGCACCGCCATAATAAGAGACTGTGTGAGCGCATAAGCTTTGTTTGTGCGCTCTACTAATCAGAGTGGTGGTATCCATAATCAGTTATCTATGTGATATCTAGGATAAGTTCTTAGAAGAGGAGTTGGTGTATGCGTGTGCTTAGTATTGAACATCTAAACTAGCCTCGCTCCCTTATCAACAAAACATCGTACGGGGGTTGTCCTCTAGTTTGAAAACCCCACCCCCGTTGCTTAGTAGTATGGAATCAATCACACTGTTTCCTAAATTTTTTGTTTTATATGGCTTGGATACGGATAGCAAGTGCATGTAAGTTTAGTCGAGAAACTTTTCACTACTACAGAATCTCATAAGAACTGGTTCGATTGTTGGTGTGATGAGAGTTGCGACAGAAGCTTTGAGGCGTGGGTAGTGGTTTGGTTTGGGAGGTGTTGTCGAGTGGTGGGGAGATGTTTTTTTGTTTGGTCATTGTGAACTCTTAAGTGTTGATAGTAATGGTGGATTCTAGAGTTGGAACGTTGAGCTTATGGGTGCTGAAGCTTGGAGCGGCCGTGAGATTCCGCAGAATGTTTAAACGACTTGATTTTTAAGATTTTTATGTTGTATTGGATTGCCATAGTTTATTAGATGTGTTTATGTTGTATTGTAGATGTATATAATTTTACTTTTTTTGTCGATTACCGTGTGAGTAACGAGTACCTCCGCGCTGGTTTGTTAGTTGTTTTCTAATTTACTGATTTTTGAATCTGTAATTGTTTCGCCTCTCCGCACTGTCGCCGTGATACTGTAGTGGAATTCTGTTTTATGTGTAGAGATGTTTTGTTGGTGTTATGTCTGTCTGGTCCTTTTTGTGGTTTGGAGTAGTGGGGCGTAGTGCTCCGGGTCGTTGTACTGTGGTACTAGTTTTTGTGTGTAGTGGTGGTGTGGTGCGCTGTGTGTGGTTGAGTGTTGTTGTCCGGATTAAGAGATTAGAAGGTGGTGATAGGGTTGGAGTTGAGGTTTAGGTATACAGGTTAGTGTAGTGTCGATTTATTGAGAGTTATTTATGGTGTTAGATTGTTGTTATTGTGCACTGTTTTTGTGTGTGTGTGTGTGTGTTTGTGTTGGTGTAGAGTGAGATTATGATAGTTTTGTTGTGAGGCGTGTTTGAGGATGTTATTGGTTGTGTGTTGGAGGTGGTCGAATGTCGAGCGACGTGGTACGCTGTTATTTTGAGTGGATGACAGAACCTAATTCGGGTGGTTTGTTTGTGAAGTCTTTTATGTCAGGAGAGAGGTAATGTTGTGGTTTATTCACTTGAGTGAAAGGGTCCTTTGTCTTGTCGACATGCAGAATCAGGCTTAGAGCAGGTTGGTGGTCTGAGAAAACGTGGTGGTCTTGATTGGTCTTGGAGAGGAGAGCGTGTCTGGATTTAAGAGGTGTGTCTATTTCAGCTGTATCGTGGGTTGTTGGTGGGGGGGGTTCTGGGTTGTTGATTGGGTCAGGACGTCGCTAGCGCGGTGGGTGTTGTTGTTCGAGGAGGGTGTGCAGATGTGTAGAGTTGTTGTGGGATTGTATTGAGTGTGGTTTTTGTGGAGAGGAGGTCCTGAGGGGTAGCTCTGTGTGGTTTCTTGGAGAGAGAGAGTGGGGTCGCTAGTTGTTGGGCGCTGTGAGGGTTGTGGGCGCGTGTGGGCTTTTGTCTGGCGTGGAGAAGAATACCGGTTAGTTTCTTTGGTAGTTTTGGGGATTATGGAGTGAGGACTCTATCCAGTGGGTGTTTTGTGTGAGAGTGATGGGCAGGTGCTAGTGAGTGTGCTGTCGCTCTCTTTAAGAGGGTTGATGGGACTCGGTTTTGGCTTGGTGTCTCTTGTGATGGTGTGTGATCTCTGGCGCGAATGATAATTGTGTCGTCGATGGTGTTTGTGAAAGACGCGTGTATTTTCGCGCGGATGATGGAAGAACGGCTGCGAGGCGGTTGGGGTGTGTCTCGCTTACGGGTGGTTTGTGGTGCGTGATGGGCTCAGATTAGGGAGAGAGAGAGTGTCGTGGATTGGGGGGTGAGGTGAAATGTGCGGGTGGATTTATTTATGGGGGATGTGTGCGGAGGTCTACGGCTGGGCGAGGAGATGGATGTTGATGGCGGAGGGGTAGTCAATAAGGATGTTGAGGTGGACCGCTCTGTCAGCGTGGGAGTTGTTGAGAGAGATGTGTGGCCGTGGGGAGTTGTGGCGCGCGGAACGAGAGTTTTGCGGTAGAAGAAGTTGTGGGCGCCATTTACATAGTGAGGAAATGCTTGTTGTGAGTAACTCGACATAGAGGCTCGTCTTGTGGCGCGCATTTTTTGCAGGTGTGGGGTGTGGGAGTGGCGAGCGTGGGGTGTGTTGTGCGGCTGGGTCTGAACCCATGTTGAAGAGTAGAAAGTGCGGCGCAAGGATCGAGGAATGCTTTTACGTGGGAGGGGGGGTGTATTTTGTGTGCTGGTGTTGGCGATTGATGGGATGGTGTGGGCAGCGCGCGCGATAGACGTACGGTGATTTGGGGGATCGCGCAGGAGAACGGGATGTGTTGAACAGATCGAGGGTGTTGTCTCGACTGGGATGTGGGTGAGGCGGTGTGGGGAGGTGGATCGTTGGCATGTCGGTATGGTGAGGATGGGGGGGGTGGTGGGCAGGATGGAGGGTGAATGCCGGAGATGCGAGAGTGTGACGCTGTGGGGGTTCTTTGCAGGTGGGGTTGTTAAGTAGACCGCGGTGGTGAGTTGGTGGTCTCGAGAGTCCGGTGGTGGGGGGACCGATTTGCGTGGCAAGGCCATGAGGATGGTACATGGGCTTGATCTGTTTAGGCAGAGGAAAGAGAGACATGTGAGGTGCGCGGGTGTTGTACGCGCGAGGGGGATATGAGCTGTGGTTCCCTATGAGAACAGAGCGCGCTCTTGTTTGTGTGTTGAGTTGGGTGGGTCGCACGAATGTGAGGTGTTTGTGCGCGGCGTTTTTGGGGTGGTGTAGGGGTTGTGGGGCATAGGGTGGATGTGCACAGAGGAGAGAGGACGCCGGGAGTTTGGTGGGGGCGTAGGGGTTGAGGCAGGTGTGTGCTAAGGGTCAGGTTCGGTGAGATCGTCTTGATATTAATTGGGAAGCGGATGAGTAGATAGAGCTTATGCTGGTAGCAGTTCTCGCGCAGCTGGTGGGTTGGGGGAGATTTGTGCTATGGTCTTTTTAAGCTTAAGAGTGATAGTGTTAGCTTTGTGTGAGGGGCGGGGATTTGAGTGGAGTAGCGGTACGGGTGGTATAACGCACTGGAGCGTGCTTATGGTGAGTGATTGTTCGAAGGTGTGGGTTTGGGGGTGGTCGGTGATGGAGTCGGTTACGCGAAGGGGCGGGGCGTAGGTGACTGTGTTGTCGCTCGTTTGTCTGGTTTGTGCGTTGGTAGTGAACTGTGGAGTGTCGCGCCGTTGGGATTCAGAGATTGTGTTGTGGGTGTAGTTTTTGAGAGCTTATGGGTTCTATTAGATGTATGAGCCGTGAGAATGAATGTGTAGATTATTCATATACAGGGAGGGAGGGTTGGGTTTGCTATTCCTTGAAGGCTGGAAAGGAAAATGGTGCGCGTTTGCGATT
Organism: Tanacetum coccineum; assembly: GCA_026074375.1. Taxonomy (NCBI): domain Eukaryota; kingdom Viridiplantae; phylum Streptophyta; class Magnoliopsida; order Asterales; family Asteraceae; genus Tanacetum; species Tanacetum coccineum. Next base: position 26,087 of record BQNB010062341.1, on the reverse strand, counting down.
TCTCGGGCAGGGCGGTAGAGATAGTAGTTGCGGTGAGAGAATGGGTTCGGATGTACTGCGGAGTGGGTGGAGGGCAGATGCAGTGATTGGGGTGTGGTGTTGAGGGGACCGTACGGTGTAGGATTTAATGGGTGTGAGGAGTGTTGTTTGGGAAGAGCTTGGGAGGATGTATTAGCATCGTGTGTGTTTGGGTTGGTTCGGTTCGGGGGGGATTTTGCAGATTGTAGCGGATAGGATGAATCGCGTTGGGAGATGGGGGTGTAGCGGGGGCTATTAGTATGTTGGTGAGAAATGTTCGTGGGAGTTGATGGGTACGTTGTATTGTCTTGAGTGGTTATAGATATCACCGCTAGGGCGAATGCCCGCAAATGAAATGACGGACGAGACCGCGCGTTTGTGATGTAGTTTTGTCGGGAGTGAGAGTGGGTGGTATGGGCTGCGATTTAAGAAACTCCGGTTCGGAGAGAGAGTTTTTTAGCGATGGTCTGAATTTGCGCTGGATATACCGAGGTTGCTCATTTGTGCCGGGGATGTTGGAGATGTTTTTATTTATGTGTTGTCTCTGCAAGTAGAACAATGAGCTTGTTGCTTGTTAGAGAAGCGATCTATAGAGGGATTTTAGTGATTTTTTGGTTGTGTTTTTCTTTCTCATTCGAAAAGTTTGTTAGAGGGATAAGAAGATTGGGGGATGGGTGTACTGGTCGCGATCAGACCAGCGCGGTGTAGAGCATCTGGGTTTGTGTCCTGAAGAGATTGGTAGGGGGTTTTAGGAGGGGGCAAGTGTAGGTAGTGAGGATGAAGATGAAATGGTTGTCTGCGCTGGATGAGAGAGGACGGAAGAGAGGTGCAATTGCGGAGTCGTGGGAATGTTAGTGTAAGTTGCGCGCGTGCGATGTGTGCGAGGGTAGATGATGTGCTCGTGAATGTGTGGCGCTTGTGGTAGGCGGTGTTGGGTGCAGTGATTGCCGCGGGAGAGATTAGGCGCGCGGAGGTGCGGCGAATAGGGGTTGTGCCGGTTGTTGTTGCGTCTCTTTTTGAGATTTCTATATGTTTTTGGGTACTCTGAGAGTTGGGTGTGAGATTTTGTTGAGATAGATAGACTGAAAGCTCTTTCTGCTTTAGGTTCAGATGGTGTTGTGGTCAGGTGGACTATGGTTTGGGTGGTTAGTTGGATGGTTCTTGATTTTTCAAGATACGCTGTTGATCGGTTGGTTGGTCGTTGAAGAGGGGGTGTGCGGAGGGTCACTGTGTGATGGACTCGCGCGGGGCGCGTAGTCCGGTATTTAAGGGCTGGGATAGTCGGGAGGGGGTTGGGGAGTTCTGGTGGTGTGATGTTGTACGAGTTGTGTAGGTGGACGCGGGCGGGGTGTGTAGGCCCAGGAGGGACTTGGAGTGCGGAGATAGGGGTTAGATAGGGATATTGTAGGATCTCGCTGCGCTAGGTTCAGTGAATAACTATGTGGGTGATGGTAGTGTAGAGGGCTTGCAATGGTCGTAGATGGAGCGTGGGGTGAGGAGACGAGTGGAGTTATCGGGGAGATTAGGAGAGTATCGCGTGCTTGGGTGCGCGCGAGTATTTCTTGGTTGCGAGGAGGGATTGATATGGAGTAGGAGAGGCTTGGGGATCGCGCGCGTTCTCGCAAATGGAGTAGTTTGATGGGTGGGAGTAGGCTGAGTGTTAGTTGTTGGGGATTTGTGATATTATATTCTGGTATTCATATGAGGCTAGTGATGTGAGGTGAGGATATTGTTTTGTGGCTCGTGAGTTTGCCGGTTTGGAATTAGTCTGTGCGAGGGAGAAGCCTTGAGGGGAAAGGACGGGTCTTCTTGTGTGAGAAGGTGTAGTGTGCAGCCTCGAGGATGTTTGTGGGAGGTAGGTGTTGAGATCATTGGGATATTAGTGAAGAGAGAGACCTTGTTGTAGGAGCTGGGAGGTTGTCGGGGGGTTAAGTGCATCGGTGTGGTGTGAGGAGGTGAGAATGTGTATTGTGTGTTTCGAGGTTGTGATTCTGTGGTACTTTTGTTGGTAATTTTGGTAGTATTCGTCTTAGAGTTGGTGTTGGGTGGGGTGTATTGCGTGTTCTTTTGATTAGAAGGTGCGATCTTCAAGTCACGTATGGGTAGTGATGTCGTAATGGCATGAGGGGTGTATGGAGTGCCCGTTTTGTGATTTCGCACGATCAGAAGATGTGTCTCTTGATCAAAAGTGATAAGTTGGGTCTAGGGGGTTGACGTTGGGATCTGGTCTTGTAGGGTCTCGGTTGTAGGTTTCATTTAGGGTCGGAGAGGGCGTGTACCAGAGAAGTGTTAAAGGCGCGGGCTGGGAGGTTTGTTGTGATATGGGTGGTTGTCGTCATACATTATTTTCTAGGTGAGACGCTCGAGAGATATGAGGGAGTTCGGTCTGGAGAGGAAGTTGGTTGTGGCGAGGATTCTCGCGCGAATGAGGTAGTTGTTTGTTTGGGGTTTCTTAGTGCGCTTTTTGGTGAGTTGAGTGGAATGCTTTGGTGTATTTGCATAGATATTACGGGGGAGTTTGGGGCTATTTGGTAGAGATTTTGATTTTTGCTTATTGCATTTTCTATAGATGATTCTCGGTTTTGGCGGCAGTTTAGCGGCGCGTTCATGAGCTTTTCAGGTGGGTGCCAGCTATCGCGGGTTCCTGGTTGGATTGTTGTCGATGGGATGGATGTCAGTTTTTTAAGGTGAGTTGGAGATCTTTTTCTGTGGGAGCGAGAGATTGTTGGTTTATTATGAGCGCGGGGTTTGTTTTTGGCGTGAGTGTGAGAGTTCGCTTTGTTGATTCTTTTGTCTTGTTTGTGTGTGTGTTTTGTTCAAGTGCGATTTATGCTTTTTTGTGTGGTTTATTTTTTTTTGAATCTAGATCGTAGCTAGGACTCTTAGCTTAGGGGGCATAGTGATGCGCTTGACAAGCCAATTTCATGCAGAAGGCATAATACGGCAGTACTGAAGCCTTCACGCACTCTGCCCCAGTCTGTGCATACAGAAGTTTGATATCCTCTAACAATTCCTCACACCTATGATTTTCTAAAGTTCATATATCAGACAGTCACAGTTTTAATAGATACTGCGTTGACTCTATGTGCAGACATTAGTAAACAGAACCAAAACTAAAACCGTGGGAAATTGCTAAACCAGGGTCAAATCAACGACCAGGTTCAACAACAAGCCAATGTATCAACCGGGTAATACAACCCCAGCTTACCAGCTTCAACTCATCAAGCTCGGGGGTGTCAAAATAATAATTTTGAGGCTATGTCAAGGCTAAGATCGGTTATGCGCAAAACAAGCAAAACCAAATGACCAACATAACGACTTGCTTACCAAAAATCGTCCTTCAACAAGCTTCTACTTCAAGTTGGGTTCTCTTCCTAGCATTCACCATTACTAACCCGATGGGTGAAATGACAAGCAAATCTACCACCAGAAGCGTGTTTCTATCGATGGACCTCAAATTCCACTCGGTAGGTGGAGGTTGTAAACAAGGTGACAAAGACACGGTGCTGCTTACCTTAACGACTAGTAACAAAGACAATCCAACCTCGATAGTCACAAGTTGATGAACAGTTGAATGCTAGAACCAAATAGATATTACCTAATCCCATTAGGGTAACACAAGGAGAAATCGCTTAAATACTTAGAATAACGAGCATGCGATTTTAAGCTTTGAAAGTTTATGGAAAATTTTTTCAGAATTCACTTTACAGCGCATGTTAGATAACTAACTCCTTCATCTTCAATCACACATAACATAAATCCTACATAACTACCCAACCATACCCCCCCACCCCACTCACCAAACATACACCCAAACCCCCCCCAATAACACCCCCCCCCCCCCCCCTCCCAGCTGCTTCTGCCTCTGTCTTCGCTCACTTGTTTCTTTCTTTTTCCTCCTTTATTTCTTTCTTTTTTTCTTTCTATTTTCTCCTTGTTTTCCATAGATGGATAAGGTAAAAGCTGTTTATGGTATAGCCATTGGACAACTGGTTTTCATCCAACTTGTATCTATCGGATGAGGTGGGTGTCTTATGTCTTTGGTTCTGGTATAGGAAGCACCGTAGTCCTTTGTCTTCCTTGTTTCAACCTCCACAACTGGAGGTGTGGAATTTGGTGGTCCATTCTTATGTAAACACCGGTTCTGGTGATCGTGTGTGGTGATTTGCTTTCAATTCTCCCTGCGGATGGTTAGTAATGGTGTTTGTTGTATGGAAGCAGAACCGTACTTGAAGGTAGAAGCTTTGGTTGGAATTACGATTTTGGTAAGACAGTCGGTTTGTTGGTATTTGAGTTTTGCATGTTTTGCATATACGCATCATTAGCCTTGACATCAGCTCTCATAAAAATTATTTTTTGACACTCCCGAAGCTTGATGAGTTGGAGCTTGGTAAGATGGTGGGGTGTTGATTACCCCGGGGGGTTGATACTCATTGGGGCTTGTTGTTGACCTGGGGTCGTTGGATATTGGACCCTGGTTGTAGCCATTTCCACGGTTTTAGTTGTGGTTTGGTTTCCAAAGCATTTGTTTGTTGGACTTGGTGTTGTGTTGCATGGGGGGAAAACGGTCGGTCTGATTTGGTTCTTTTTGCCTCGATGGCGGACAGTAACCGGGTATTTCCTTGGTTGAAATTTGGTTGTGGATGCTTGCGAGAGTATTCTTGGATCGTTTATCTCGGTAATTGTTGCTTTCGGTAAGCCGGACAATTACGATATGAGTGGGCACCACCGCAGGTAACCAACTTTGATAATCGCTTTTATGGGAGCGGTGAGCTGGAACTGGACGATGTTGCTCTGTCAGAGAAGTTAGAGCTCTAAACCATATCTTTCAATTCAGCGGAACATCGGGAGATACTCCGGAGGTGGAACCGCTTCGGTACTACTTAGCAACAATGGTTTGATTCGTGACTGTGACGAACTTTGCGACTTGGCTGTCTCGATGATGCTTGTTGTCAATCAGCGGGCATTTTGTCTAAAAGTTACCACCTGCGGCGGACGTTCAAAGAGTCTTGATCAGTTCACATTTAAGGCATTGTAAAATGTATCAGTTGGTTGTAGCTCATATGGAATTCATGATGTGGACTTGCCTCGGAGAAGATATTTAAATCGATCCAAAGCCTCATCAAAGACTCATCAAATCTTTGTTTGATATTGGTAATTTCGTTACGAAAATTTGTCGTTTTAATAGGAATGGTGGGGAAAGAAAATGATGGTTGATTTACGCAACGAGGTCATCCCATGTTGAACTTGATCGAGGGGGTTCTTTCTTAAAGCATAATCCGGGTTGCTCCCCGAGGAAGAAAGGAACAAGCATCCAACTTAATTGATGTGGGTGGGACATTAGGATATCCAAGTAGGAGGTGATTTTATTGAAGTAAACGAATGTGGCATGTGGGTCCTTTGGTCATGTCCGAAGAATGCTTGTATTCTGGAACAAGAGTTAGCACCCATGCTTGATCTCAAAATTTGCTGATGCGATTTAGGAAAAAACAATTGGTCTCATATCCTCTAGCGGGGAGCCTGGAGCAATTTGACATTGTTCGATTATCAGCCATCGTTCTCTTGGAGGTTCACAAAGATTGGAGGAACTTGCTGTTGTTGTCGTTGCTTGTTGGCAGTAGCGCGAGCTGGAACCGAGTGACATGCACTAAAATAGAGAACAAGAAGAGTATTTTTTCGGTTTTTTTTTTAGTTTATTTCACAATCTATTTTATAGGCAGGAAACTTAAAAAACTAGACAACTTGAACCAAAATAGTAAGAATACTTCACGCGTGGCTCCAAAAAGCATACAATTAGGTGAGGGGGGAGTCGGAAAGAGCGAGGCTCTTTTAGAATAACCTTTTTCCCTTAAGGCGATCCGTAGACCGGGCCTTCCTTTTCCCACTTTATAGTTTGTATTTCTTTTTGAAGTGAGCCGTACCTCGTAAACGACACAGATGGTAAGTTTTAAATCTTTGATTCGAGTTGGGAAATTTGTATTGTTCCACACGTTAGGAACAATTGATAAATTTGGAGTTTATTTATTTATTTATTTATTTTATATTTTTGATTTTTTTCTTGTTTTATAAATATATACTAGAAAGAAAATGAAAAATATTTTTGTATTTATTATATTTTTATAGAAGAGAATATTCACAGATTCAAACACAAGTTTTCAAATGTAACGATAATCGTTTTCAGCCTCCCCGGCAACGGCGCCAAAAATTGGTTCGCGCGAACTCACTCCTTTTTATATATAAATAAATATGAACATATATAAATACATAACAAGGATCAGAATCCACAAAATCAATGAAACCGGAAGTAGTATAGAGTGTTTCCGGGTCGTTATGTCCCAACGAGGCTTGAAATGGAAAATCGAAAGACGATTGATGATTGATGTTTGAATATGACAAAGATTTGATTGAGTATTAAACCTAAAAAGCAAATGAACACAAAGATAATCAAGGAAAATAAGCTAGAACAAGCATAAAAGCTAGAAATAGTAAAAACACTTAAAACTTTTATACTAAGACACAAATAAGCTCAAATAAGCTTAAAACAAATCAAATAAGCTAAGCTAACTCTAAATAAGCAAATTCAAAAAGCAATTAAGCTAAATTAAGCAAGAAAAACTCAGCAGTACTAACACAGCACTAACAGTATTAACTGACAGTACTAACTTGGAGTTAGTACTGCTAGCTTTAAGTTAGTACTGGTTGCTTAAGGTTAGTTCTGCTAGTTTTAACAAAACACAATGAAACAAGAAATGAGCAAATAAGCTAAAACAGATATTTACCTAACCCTAATAAGCACTCAGGCATAAGAATAAGTAACTAGCATAAGCTAAAAATGGCAACGAGCTAAAAGTTGCAAACTGATAAATTATTGAAAATACTTTGAAAAGGAAAATAAGCTTTAAATAAGCTTACTCCTGAAGACAGTAAAGGAAAATGGTTTAATCTACTCTAAAAAGCTAAGCAATTATTAAATAAGCAGAAAACTTATGATGTTAAGCCTCTAAAATGACCGACCTAGTACTAATAGTTTTAACTAACAGTACTTAATAGGAGTTTGTAGTGGTTAGATTTAAGTTAGTATCTGCTAGTTTTTAAAAGTTCAAATGTGAATATGAAGTAACTAACTATGGGTTTTGTTCTCGCTAGTTTTAAACCCCTTAAAGTTTTCACAAATCATTTTTCTTTTTATTTTAAGCTGATTTGATCCTAATTTATTTAAAACAGATTATCAAATGACAAAATAAGTAATTTATAGCAAATTTCAAATCAAATAATAAGCATTTAATAAGATGATTCGTTTAAAGTTTAACTCATAACCTCCCCCCTCCCCCATAACAGTTTTATCAAATTGAACTAATAGTATAACTAAGAAAGTTGCACAAATCACTTTTAAACTAACAACTAAGCAAGATAAGCACTAAACATAATAATAAAGCATAAATAAGCAAGTATAGGAAACAAATAAGCACTAGTTAACAGTTCTGCAGTAAAATAAAGAAAATATAAGAAAAAAGATGAGAGACTTACAAAGCACCTTTGCTTCAAAACAGGGCTCTTAAAAACCAAGAATTTCAAGCTCTAGATTATATAAAACAAGATGTTGTGAGACCATAGCACATCCAGAGTGTTATCATCCACAAAATAAGTTGTGGTATATTTGAGAGTGATTTTTGTGATTTTCTCTTTGCTTATTAGCTTTTTAAGTTTACTGAATTAAAGCAGCTTATGAATAAGCTGTACTGAGAGCTTTTTGAACACTAAACTTCTACATTTAAGAATACTTAAGCACTTGGAATTGTATATTGACTTAAAAAACATCCCAATTGCATTAAAACTTGAAAGTGTTTACAAAGCTGAAAGTAAAAGGGTAAAGACTTATTATAAGCTGATGTTTATATTTAAAATTAAGCTTATATTAAAAAAACTACTTGTTGCATCCTAGGCTATACAAAAAGGTGCTATTTATAGCGAAGTTTCTATCTTGGAATGCTGTGTTTCTTTGTAGAGACAAAAACCAAGTGTGCTTGTTGTGTGAGGTGATTCTAAAGCAAATCCCAGCCTTCAATTTCTTTTGTGCTTCTTTTGAGTCAATCACAGCCATCGAAAATACTTGGGAATGGAGAGGGATTGCCAACATGGCCTTTATACAGCTGGGGGGGGGGGGAAATAGTAGGGTGGTTGAAATGATTTATCTTAGGTTGTCGATGTGGTTCTGCTGGGTAGATAGTTTCGGGAAGAATCCCTAGTTGCTACTCTGGGTTTTGTATAGTTTTGTTGGGCGGGAATAAAGATGGCTTTTGGGTAATGTTTGCAGCTTTGTCCCCGTTAAGTTTATAACTCAATGCAAACTTTGCCGGTTTGCAATTTCAACTTTGTCTTTTTAATTCTTGTTGTAATTACAATTGTAGTTTGGTATTTTGTCCTCAAGTTGTATTTTCTTCACTTGGCTGACTTTTGACTTTGCCCTTTCCATTCCGTGCTTGGTTTGGTTTGTTTTTTGGCTTTCTTTTTGTTCCTTTTCTTGAATATCTGTTTCCTGCACAATACAAATGCAAAACATACAAATACAATGTATTTTTGGTACGTTTTTAGTCATTGAAGTCCGTTTTTAATGGAAAATGGTATGTGTAATTAAGCACATACCAGTGTGCCAAAAGATAAAACGTTAGTTGATAAGATTTGGATATCGGAATTCCCAAAATGAAGCTGAGGATGTGAAACTCTTGTGAGTGAAAGGGCAAAAACTGTGAGCACGAGAGTCTTCATAATCCGGGAAATCCTTGACATACAACACAAAACACACAAAACACGGACAAAACACGGGTAATGGAAGAGGTAAGCCTCCTCACACAAAAACACTTATTCATTACTACATAATACTACTACTGATAAGCATGGGGTGCCTCCCACGAAGCGCTTGTTTTAGGTCACTTAGCTTGACCCGATCCCCCATAACTAGAGACTTTGTCATTGGGGTATAAAATGGGGATGACAAAACCCAAATTAGGAGGTGTTGTCTACCATGAATCCACATCGGGTTTTATGAATGAAAAGCTGGAAGCCTTAAGCCCCGATGTGATGTGAGAAGGAGGAGATTTTCTCATTCAAAGCAAGAAGAAAACCGTGATTGAAAACTCTGTTCTTTTATTTTCGGATGAAATTGGAAGTCGGAAAGTTTCAATTCAATGGAGGAAGGCACAGATATTTTTTCTTTTTTGTGGATTTCAACTTCAATGCATATCCCCGGATCGTAAATCTTGTGTCTATTTCTGGAAGGAGAAGAACCATCAAGATTGGATCCGAAATCATTATGAGAAGGAATGAAGTCGAGATCCATATGAAGGGTGGGATGGGTGGGCAAAAATTTTGGCACATCAAAGGGGATGTCTTCCACCACAACAATGGTTGAATCTTCCAAGATCGGGATTAATCAACATGAAATGATTCGAAACTCCGGGTCATGATGGAAGCTAGAATTATCGTTATCTTCTGAGTTAAAATCATCACTTTCAATACCCGGTGGTATAGAGTCATCCGGACCGGAAAATATATCAATCTCTTCCCTAAGAGAGTCAACGGGGATGAGAAGAGACTCGATGATCGTATTAGAATTGGCTTGAAAAGCTTCCGGTGGTCGGGGAGAAGAGTTATCGTAAAGCAAACTCTCCAAAAACAAAATATCACCCTCCGAATCAAGGTTGATATTATCAATTCCCGGTGGAATTGATTTGAAAGAAGTGAGTTCACCGGCGAACTCATCAAGAAGCAAATCGATCTTTTAAGAAGAATCAATCGAAGAGTCTCGATTTAGCAAGGATTCTAAAAGATCGGATTCGGGATTGAAGCAAGAAATTTCAATTCCCGGTGGAATTGAATTGGTATTTTCTAACACCTCAACATCAATTGGACTAACCTCATCTAGATCAAAAAGAGGATTGGAAGATAGTTTGAAATCCTCCTCGTCACTAGAGGTATCATCGTCATTAGCATCAAATAGAGGGTTAGAGAGATTCGTGAACTTTGATTCCGGTGAATCATCACGAAGAGGCAAATCACACTCACATTCATCCTCGGACTCACTTGGGTTTTGAACAAGGTTCTCAACACTAGACTTTATTACTTCGTCCGATTCCGTTTCCGGAATAGTGTCAAGATGCTCGTTCTCCATACTTAGAGAGTTATCGGGTTCCTTGATTGGTAAAACGGGTGTGATTGCAATGGAACGTGTCATGAGGTATTCTTGTGTTGCAAAAGAATACTCATCATCGTAGTAAATGGCAGGACGATTCCAATTCGGACTATTAATAAACTCTGCCAGCTCCTCACTTATATTTTGCACATCTTCAAGAAGTTTATGAAGCAAATCTTGTATATCCTCAGGAGGATGTTGCTTTTCTCTGTGCTTAATTTTAAGAAAATTATCCCAAGCTAGCAATAAAACCTTTGGTGTTTCTCTAAAAGATATACGATTAAATTTCTTTAAAAAGGTTTCTACAGAAATCATTAAATCTTCTTTAGCTTGCAAAATTTCCTTACTTGTTTCTTGAGGAGGTTGATGAATGACGGGAGACTGCGGGGGTTGAACTTGGTCAAAACCGAAAGAATTAGAATCATAGCAAGGATTTTGCTCATGATAATAGTCTTTATTCATCGGTTGACATTGGTAGGTTTCATGAGGTCCCCCGTAATTTTCACAACAAAGAATTTGTTGTTGACAATCTGGTAAAATTTGTGGGAACTCATCATAGTTTTGATCGTAACACGGTTCCGGATTAGAGATAATCGGAACTTGCGGTGTACAATAATGATCATAACGAGCATCGTTCCCGCAAAATTCACACAAGATTGGTTGAGAGTGTGTGGGGTGGTAAGAGAAATTTGGAGATTCATTAAAAGAGTACGGAGTTGAAAAATCGATTGGAGTTCCATTTCCAACTTTACAATAAAAACAAACTCCATCATATTCGTTACAACCACATTGTTGGCATGTACCAAGAAGATTTTGTTGTTGCAAACTTTGCAAATTTTGTAGGGTCTCATTAAGGTCTTGATTATGGCATGGTTCCGGATTAGAGATAATCGGAACTTTCGGAGGACAATTATAGCCAATATGAGCACCTTTCCCACAAGACTTACAAGTGCATCGTTGACAAAAGATTCCATCTAACGAATCACCACACTCGTAACAACAATGATCATCGATGTGTGGGGGACTTTGTGAGGAATTTACACCGGGGTCGTGATTGACAACGAATGGCTCTTGAGGAGCATTAACAACGTTGGTTTTGTCATCGGATGACTCGGAAGCATCTTGAAGGAAAAGTTCCTCCAATGTCTTTCGTATTAGAGCACATCATCGACAATAAAGACCATGAACCGGGTCTCCACAATCGAGACAAATTTTTTCAATTTTAATGGGTCGTTGAGACGAGTCGGGTGGTTTAGGAACAAGAATCTTGTCTTCAAGACCCTCTTTTGAACAACAAAAGTCTGCAGTGTACAAAGCTCCACAAGACGAGCATTCTTTAATCGCGCGAATGGGATTTAAACGATAGTTGAATGACGCCATAAGAATTAAACATATAGAGGGATAAGAAAAGAATTAAATGATACGAAGAAAAAGAAGATTATTTTTGGTTTTTAGAATTTTTTTTAAACAACATATTTTACAAATGCACAAAACGAGATAAGACAACTTAAACCTGATAATCAGCAAGCTTCACGGTAGCTCTTCGAAAGAAAAACTCACAAAGGAGCGGAGGAGAGGGATAGCGCGAAGCTTATTTCTCCTTTCGGGTCGTAGTTCGTTGGAACAACCCTCCTTATACCCCTCTTATAGTTTGTTTAAATTTCAAAGGTGAGCCGTACCTCGCAAGTGACACAAAAGGCAAGTTTTTAAATCTTTGATTCGAGAACTTATTATGATAATGCTCGAGACGCAAGCATTATATTGATGATGAATTTTATTGATAATTAAGGAAAATGTTTTTATCTTTTTGGTTTTTCTTGTGTTTTATATATATACTAAAAAGAAAATGAAATATATTTTTGTATTTTTAATAACAAAAATAACTTCACAAGGAAGGAACATCTGCCCGGCAACGGCGCCAAATACTTATTCGATAAAAATATATATAATAAATTAAATATCAATAGTAATAGTATAGAGATATCCCTTTATTAATAAAATCACTTTAGAAAAAATAAAAGTCCTATCTTCCGAGTGTCGTATCCACGGCGAGAGATGAATGTAATCCACGATAATGTTATCGTTTTGGTGCTTGAATCGCAAAAATGGTTTGGTTTTAGTATTTAAACTAAAATATAATAAAAAAATATAATAAAGCTAAAAATAATACTAAAACGGCATGCTCACAAAATAACAATAAACGACAATGAGCAATAATAATTTTATACTAAAAATTTAAACTAATATTAACTCTAAGAATATAAAACCTATAAGATTATACAAAAAAATGATCTAAAAATATAAATGACTAAATTCTTGCTAAGTTACGTGAAATTTCATTATGTGCGGTGCTTTATGTTTAGCGAATAAATGTCAAGTAAATTGAAATGGCTTAAAAATAAATGTCAAGAAATTAAATGCATAAAAAAAATAATGACGGAATTAAAAAGACAATACTATGAACAAAGAATATTTTTTTTTTTAAACCCGCACCAACTAATTCCAAATCACAAATTCACTAACAAGCACTATAAATCTACTCACGTACTCATACTGAATTTGACATAGCAAGTTAAAATAAATCTACACTAAGCATGGCTAAAATCAAACAATATATAAAAATAAAGACTCACATACTAAATTTGAAAAAGGGAAAGAAAATGAACCGAATTTGAAGACCCTCCATTAAATGATAACCACATCGCGATTTAATTAATGCTGAAACAAATAATCAAATTGGGTCTAGCTAAATAAACCCTTAAGCTCCGCGCCTCATGAGTTGACCGGTACCAAAATTGAAACACAAAATACAAATAAAATGTTAACAGTTACAGTTATATATAAACCTCAATTTGCATTTAACAGTTATATCACTCGCAAGCCCAAACTAGCCCGATACAAACTAAACGGCCCATCATGAAAATTTAACAAACCAACGCAGGCCTCATATACTAATTCTACAAACCAAACGAATGTGTCCCTATTGATTGATATAACTAAATGTGGCCAAAAATCTAATGAAAGCAGTTTAATATTTTTAAAGCAATCTTTTATTACAACACGCTAATAACAAATGTTTGAAAAGCCAATACAAATTTATTCATGATAAGCATAATTATTTAAAATGAGGAATGACAAGCTTTTTAAAGAATGACAAATCTAAAAACGACAAGCTAAACCAAATTTATACTCGATTAATACTAGCTAACATGAGACCAACATGCTAATTCTAAAACTGTCTAATAACGAAACTAGATCAATATACCAAATCGAATAAAATGTTGATGAAATGGAAAAAACAAGATAGCTTATTCATGCATTTCAAAAAGATTTCAAAATACAAAACAAATAAACTAAAATAAGAATGCTCATGCGAACCGTATTAAGCCAAACCAGAAACCTAATAAGCTGGTTAATAGCTAATTAGATCTAAGAGAGAGAGCTCTTAAACTAAAGAAAAACTTAAATTCAAAAATAAGCTAGATGAACTTTTATTTGAAGCTACATGAAACTATAAAAGAAAGCCTTTAACCAACAAACATTATTATTAAAATGACAAAAGTGTTACAATTAAGCTCGAAAATAAGCTTCTAAATAACTACAAATAAGCTACTCTACTAAAACTTAAAAAACTGAAAAAAATAAAAAAAAGAAGATGCAAACTAAAGGGGAGGCGTGTTCATTTTATAGGGTGAGACCTTTCATGTACACACGGATTGATAAGTGAAAGAAATTGATCCAACCGATCCAAAATCGCCACGTGCCCTCCTCTTCTAGCTTCCATTCCACGCATTAACGTTAACTGTTGGATCATATTTTTGCTTACAAATTGAAATGAATTTGATATCTAACAAAAATGCCTCGCCACATGTCCGAATCCCATTTGCTTTTATCTTATGTAGTGGATGTGCACATGATGCCATATGAATTAATTAGAAACCATGTGCTTGTGACGTCATCTCCCTTCTTTTTTTCAGATTTATCAAATTAACATTGGCTTTTGTTGGACTTAGTTGCAAATGTGCTGGCCCGGCCCATTTAAATGGGTTACGGGCCGGCCCAATAAAATCCGAAAGCACCGCGTTGACTCCGTTTTCCCTCAAGCGCGTCATATTTCCAGTTCTCGAGGTGCTCGTTTTGTCCGCTTTTCTTATTTTTGTCCATTTCTTTAATATCCGTACCTGCACATACACAAACACAAAAACAACATATATTTGCAATTTTTATTATGTTTTTGGTCTTTTGAGTTCGTTTTTCATGGTAAAAGGTATGTATAAAATAGCTAACCAACCATTACTCAAACTTAACGGTATGATTGTTACATTTGTTTCACACTACTCCAAATGAACACACATCTCATTCGAATTGCATTTAATGCAGTTTGATCTCGATAAACCTAAATCAAAATAGGGGTTCATCAAATCAAAGCTTAGTAAAAACCCAAATTGAAAGAGGGGTTTTGAACAAGATGAGTGTAGAACGTCATGTTACAACCGTTTTGGTTGATTGTTGTGATATTAAAATTTTTCTTTTGTTTTGATTAGTGCTCTAAAAATATGGTGTTTATGATAATTAAAGTATTAAAGAATATGGGTTTTGAAGGATTGCGAAAACATGCTAGTTGATTCAGCTAAGACAACATGTTTGAGCTTTATTGATATCATAACATATTAGTCTAGTTACATTTCTTGGTTCGATAGTTTCATGTTGCTCGTATAATGTCATATTCTTAATCAATGTGAATCTAACTGTTTTATATGTTTAAATGAAATTGTGTTGATAATATCATATGGAAAAACTGCTTGAAAATTGTTAAAAAGCTGAAATCGATCGAACCAAAATTTTAACAATGAACGCAGAATCAGTTCAAGTTTCCCATGAACGCTAAACGAGTAAAATGGGCGAACGAATGAAAATAGTAAAGACCGAACTCGATCTATATCAGTATGAGCCGAACGAGTAAATTTTAAGTGTGAACCAATCGAGTGTTAAGTGGGGGGGGGGTATGGACCGAACAAGTTAAAAAAAAATAATATGGGCCGAACGAGAAAATTTTGCTATGGACCGAACGAGTGAATATGAGTGTGGACCGAACGAAGTGTAAAAAGGAGTGGGCCGAACGAGAAAATTTTGCTATGACCGAACGAGTGAATATGAAATTGGACCGAACGAGTAAACTTGTTTGTGGACCGATCGAGTAATCCAACTCATGGACCGAACGAGTAAACTTTATCATGAACCGATCGAGTGAAAAATGAATGGAAACAGATCTTGTGCATACTTTTGTGAGTCAAACCAATAAGATTATATTGTGATCCAAACGAGTGCTAATGCGTTAGAATCATAACCAATTTTTGACATAACACACTTAAGATCAGATTTTATTTACTAAGGTTAAAATAATCAAGTCTCTTAGTTTAAAATAGACATTAAAAGCTTGACAAAACCAAAGTTAACTACATACAACTTAGTTGTTACCTTAGGTGCCTTTGTCTCATACGCCATTAGTCTATCTAAGATGATTGATCTTCAAAAGTGCTAAAAGTCATACAGGTTCTAGGCCGTCATTGATTGTGTCATATTATAAATTGCAGTAACTCTTTCTTAAACAGAATCATGGAAATCTCAAAGGCGGATCAGATCGCTTTGGATGATGCTTTGGTTGCTCCTGCGAACCGACTTAAGATTGGCAAATGCAATCTTCGATTAAGCTCGGATGTCACTTCAAAGGAGGCAACTCTTCAAGTTGTATATGATGTGTTAAAGCTCACACCTTTCTACAAAGCATTCCAAGTCTCGGCTGATGTTCCTGAGATCTACATGCAAGAGTTCTGGGCCTCTGCTTATATTCATAACCGATCTGTCAGATTCAAGATGAACAACAAAAAGCACATTCTCAATCTTGATCAATTCAGAGACATTCTTCAAATTTGCCCTAAAGTCGGTAATAAGAAGTTTGAAGAACCACCTCTTGAGAAGGAGATTCTCGCATTTCTAGCCAGTCTTGGTCACTCTGGAGAAATAAGAAAGATCACTGATGTCAATGTCAATAAGCTGCATCAACCCTGGAGATCATTTGCTGCTATCATCAACAAATGTCTCAGTGGTAAAACATCCTACGACAGTCTTCGTCTTTCTCAAGCTCAAATCTTATGGGGAATGTACAATAACAAGAAGGTTGATTATGCATATCTTCTGTGGGAGGACTTCATTTACCAGATTGAGAACAAGAATACGAAGAAGGGCAATGCGATGTACTATCCTCGTTTTACCAAGCTAATCGTCAACTTTGTCATGGCTAAAGACCCTTCAATTCCTCGAAGAAACAAGGTAAATTGGCACTATGCCAGAGATAACCCAATGTTCCCGACAATCAATGTCATCTCAAGGAATGAAGACACTCAGTTGTACGGGACTATCTTATCAGCAGAGTTAACAAACGAGGACATCCATAACTCTGAATCATACAAAGAGTATTATGCTATTGCTTCAGGAAAGATTCCTCCAAAGACAAAAGCAAGTAAGAAGAAAGCTGATTCTGATGCAACCACTAAGCAGAAGCCTCCTACTGTCCCCAAAGAAAAGAAAGGCAAGAAGACTAGAAAAGGAAAGCAGAAGGCTAAAGATTTAGAGACTATCTTTGAGGCAATTTTGACAGAAGCTGAGCAACTCAAGATAATCACCAAGAGAAGCCGAATAGAGACTCACAGCTCTCATGCCAGCGGGTCTGGTGCAGATGAAGGAACTGGTTTTTCACCAGGGGTTCCCGATGCACCTGATTATAACTCAGATGATGATATCTCCTAGAAGTCAAGTGAAGATGATCAAGATGAAGATAAAAATGAAGATGACACCTTCGACCCTATAGTTCATACACCCTCTTATGTTTCATCCTCAGATGATGAAGACAGTGACAATGAAGTTGAAGGGGTGAATATTGAAGGAGAAAAGTCGAATGAAGATGCTACATATGTAGAGGACTAAGGCAATGAGGCGGACATAGATACCAATGCCAATCTTGAAGGAAGAGATGATGTAAAGGCAGATGTTGTATTGCCCTAGGCTCAAGTAACCTAGGAAATTGAAGATACTCATGTGACCCTAACTCCGGTAAATCCTGATGGTCAACAATAGAGTTCTTCTGTATCATCTGGCTTCGTCTCCAACATGCTAAATCCAAATCAAGATACCGGTGTTGATGCTATATTTAATCATCCTCCAACACCGACTCCTCTCTTCACTCAATTACAACAACCACCAATCCTGACACCGGCTACTACTCCAACCTCCACACTTCTAAATCTTCCTAACTTTGGTTCGTTGTTTGGTTTTGATAACAGACTAAAAGCTTTAGAAGACAACTTCTCAGAATTCAAACAAACAAATCAATATGCTGAAGCACTCTCTTCCATTCCTAGCATCGTTGACCAGTACCTGGCAAATAAAATGAAGGAAGCAGTAGATGTTGCAGTCCAACTGAAGTCTAATAGAATTCGAGAAGAGGCTCAAGCTGAAAATCAACAATTCCTTGATTCAATCGATAAAGGAATGAAGAAAGTAATCAAGGAACAAGTAAAGAGTAAAGTCTCAAAGATCACACCACAAATTAAGAAGTTAGTAAACGAACAACTCAAGTCTAAGGTTCTGGTACGATCTTCAAAGGAAGCCAAGATGTCTCATGTTGTAGCTGCTAATCTTTCGGAACTAGAGCCGAAAAAGATCTTAATTGACAAGATGGAAGCTAGCAAATCTATCAGCAGGTCTGACATCTAAAGACAGCTCTACAAGGCATTAGTTGATGCATATGAAGCCGACAAAATTCTGCTATATACTTATGGCGATACGGTCACAATAAAAAGACCTCGAGATGGAGCAGATGATGATCAAGAACCCTCTGCTGGAACAGACCAGGGGTCCAAAAAAAGAAGGTCAGGAAAAGAACCTGAATCTACCAGTGCTCTAAGAGAAAAGACAACCACGACAGCAGGAAAGACTACTACAGGTTCTAAGACTCATAAGCAATCTGCTAGCCAATCAGCTCCAGTAGAGGAAACCATGCAATCTACAGATGTCTTTGAAGCACCTGCACATCAGGAGTTTGAAACAGGTGTCCATGATGAACAACCGGAAGAAGAGGTCCATCCTCTTCCTGACTGGTTTCTACAACCTAAATGACTACCTTCTCCTGATCGTGCATGGAACAAGTCTGTACCTACTGATCATGAATCCGTCCAACCTTGGCTAAGCAATCTGACAAGAAGACAAGACCCTCGAGAGTCATTCGATGAGCTAACAGACACAACATTTGACTTCTCAGCTTTTGTGATGAACCGGCTAAATGTTACAACACTAACACCTGAATTGTTAGCAGGTCCAACATTTGAGCTGATGAAAGGAACATGCAAGAGCTTGACTGAACTTGAATACTTTTGTGAAGAAGTCTACAAAGCCACAACAGAAAAATTGGACTGGATCAACCCCGAAGGCCGCCAATATCCTCATGATCTGCGAAAGCCACTACCGTTGGTTCCAAATTCTCAAGGTCGTCATGTCATACCGTTTCATCACTTCATCAATAATGACCTTGAGTACCTACGTGGTGGTGAGTCAAGCCGCAAGTACTCTACTTCAGTTATAAAGACCAAGGCTGCAGATTACGGGCAAATTAAATGGATAGAAGACTTAGTGCCCAACTCAATGTTGAGTCAAGTGATAGTCAACTACAAAAAAATTGCTCTCTGGGGAATCTCACATTGGGGCAAGAAGTGAAGACAATTCTATGCATTTGCGACCACAAGGGAATCAGCTCATGACGTCTACTCAAAAAGAAGAATTATTGCTGTCACAAAGGTGGAAATAGTCGAATGGCAAAACTACAAGCATCTTGACTGGATCACTGTACGTAGGGATGACGACATTCTTTACAAGTTTAAAGAAGGTGATTTCCACAGACTTCGGATCCAAGACATTGAAGACATGCTGCTTCTTCTCGTGCAAGGAAAAGTGACAAATCTCAACGTTGAAGAACGTATTGCATTTAATGTCTCATTAAGAATATTCACAGGAAGTGTTGTCATCCAAAGGCGTGTGGAAGATCTTCAATTGGGCGTTGAAAGCTATCAAAAGAACTCAACCTCACAAAGCCCTGACACGTACAGATCCAATCTGAGAAGACAAGACGCTTATACACCATACTCCGATCCCAAGGATTCATCTATGAGAAACAAAGACAAGAAAAAACAGTATTGATCGCATTGACGAACTACACAAGTTCAGCGATGGTACTCTCGATGATGTTCGGACTGCTCTAAATGATCGCCTCAAGGAATAAGAAAGGAGTATCTACCTCAGACTTTTTGAGCCAACGGACAAAGCAACTGCAAAGCTTTGATTTCAAGCAATAGACAAAAGCCTAAAGACAAGGAGAGAATGTTGAGTTTGGAGAGAAATGGTAGTGGAAGACCATACGGGGGTGACCTACGGCTTCTACAAAGGACCATATATTTATTCATATGATGTTCTCATCTTAAAAGGTCAATCCTCGTAAATACTTTTATCTTGTGAATATGTTAATAACTATTAGAGTTATTGTGTGAATAAGATGTGCTCGAGTACACATTTTCAATTTTCTTAGTAACTTCAAAAAATTTCAAATAATTGTACTCGGCATCAACAAATAATCCCTTAACAAGTTAAGGGAGCCAATAACATGTTCCCAATCTGCTAGCATAATATCATTTTGTCCCCAAACGTTAATCAATTGATATCCAAAATATCAACGGGATTAAACATTTAGATAAGGGAGAAAATGTGATTAACCTGGACTTAATGTATATTTACAGAATGATCAAATAAAATGGACTCAATCACTCCCACCTAGCATGTTCTACGTTACGATGCACATGTTAAGGGGAGCTTTTATGATATGAAAAACTCTCAAAGGTAAATCATTTGATATTTTTATATCAAACACTTTGATTGAAATTTTCAAATGTTATTGGAAGATCGTGATGAAATAATCCAAAAGACCGACCATTTCTTAATTTATGAAGTTATAATGGCTTGTTAGGGCTTAGGTATTTCCAGTATCCCATGATCCAGCCAGAACTGAGGGATCAACCCAGGGAATTTTCCACTATTAGTGTAGAATCCTTAGGTATGAATTAAAAAAAAAGGAGAAAATGTGATAATAGGGAATAATGCCGACTGCAATGGAGCTTAACACGGAACAAAACCCAACACGTGATTAGATTAAGAAGTCTTGGTAAGCATTGAAGAGGTGGTTAAGAATGAAAAAAAATGTAAGGGCTAAAGTGTGAAAATAAAGAAGCCTTCCATAAACTAAGCAAAACCGGTCAATACTTATGCTGTCAGAAACACTCTGGTGAAGTCTAACATTGAAGACAGTCAAAGGACCCAGAGACGCTATGCACAACCCTCCCTAGCCTCTCAAGGTTCTTAAAAGACTCTTGTTTTCATTTCATCAAGGAGATTACACGCAATTTCTATCGACTTATCTCACTCCGAGTTAGTGATTTTTGAAAAGTGCAGTCTGCACCAGCCTCGATCACTAAAATTAAAAGACACTATGGAGTCTAGAGCCAAAAGGATCATCCATATAATCTCATTAGGACACTTGTCATATCTAGTTTTTACCTCACACAATGTGAATATAAAGTAATATCATTAAAGTCCAACAAAAAAAAAAAAAAATCAAGATTCTTGTGATTGCGCAGATCATCTGAGTGATACTAGGTATTCAAATGAAGATGGAAATCCTGCTTGAACCAACATCAAACAACTCATGGTAAAGTAACTGTACGACTCTTTATGAATCAAACTTGTGATAACTGAAAGAAACGGGTGCAATTCTATAAGATCAAACCTTGTTCCTGGAATGGATCAACGTTGTTAATGTACTTATGAATGATTAACACTCTCGGATGTGTCACAAAAACAATTTTTGAAAGTGATACACCGATTATTTTTTCAAATCATTTTCTATATCAATCGTGAGAATAGTTAACACACTGGTTCACTCTTATCATGATGTACTATTTGAGACGTTCTGTTAAAGAGGAACATGCGGAGTACGATGAAACTAATACTTATTGTTAGAAAGAAGTTACCAATACTACAGCTGGAAATCCTGTCAAGAAGATTCTTCTTAAAGTATAAATTCTATCAGATCACAGTCGATCCTCACGGATCATGACGGTTTACTCCAACCAAAACCTGGCGAATGATAAAGCCATATTCCCCCTGCTTTATTGCTAGACTGTTTTATGCAGGCTAATTAAAGAATGGTGATGAGGTCCCTGATTCCAGGTGGACACAAGACCATAACCACATGCTCATACCCGACGACAAAACATAAATACATATGAAAGTTCACAAGTACATGTTTTACAAGGACTTCCCCGCTACTCCTGATAACCATACATCATACATATAAGTGTCCGAAGTGTAAAGTTAAAAATTTTCAAGAAAAGATGCAAGATTATAGCTTTCAAGAATGTATGAGCATGTCAGTCCGAAAGTCACAAGACCACAAGATGGCAAAAACACAGGATGGCGAGGTGATTAGCTTGGTTGAGATCTTAGTTGCTTAAGATCACAATGTCAAATACAAGTTCAAGGAACAAGCTTAATCCTAAAGTCAATGATCACTGCAACATATTCACAAAGAAAGTCAAGAGTAAGAGCTAAATCTAAAGATGAAGCATAGTATTGTCAAGGGGTTTAACGATTGTAAATTGGAGTGACCTCCCTTAGGGGGAGATTGTTGGAAACACAGAAAGTGTCAGTCACTTCCAAGTTGTAATAGTCTTAGCTCGTAGTTTATGTAATGATTAGATTAGTAATCTAGTCCGGCCCAAGGCCCATGGGAAGCCCATTAGAACCCATGGGCCGGCCACAATAGGCACTATATAAGCCCCTCTCCTAGCCTTGGAGAGGGTTGGTTGTTCCATTATTCCATATTCCATCTATATAATTCATCCATTTTCTATCCAATCTCTCTCTAACATCACAACCCACATCTCACTCTTGTTCTTGGTTTGATCATAAGATTACTAGTATTCTACAGGAGCTTTGTTCATGTTCGTTCATTTACTTTTTGCTGGAAAAATAAACGGACACGATCGCTTAAACGAACGGATTTTCTTGTTCATGTTCGTTTATTAAGAAATAATGTTGTTCATGTTCGTTTATGTTCGTTTATTAAGACATTAAACGAACATAAACGAGCGAACATAAACGAACGAACATAAATAAATATAAAATTTACAAAAAATATACACAATATTGTGTTTCATGAATGTTGTTTTGTTTAGGTAAATCAATATTAAACTATATAATAAAAAGATGCGATAGACGAACATAAGCAAATATACGATCATAAACGAACGAATAATCGAACGTTCACGAACATAAATGAACGGACGAGACGTTTGTTCATGTTCGTTCATTTAACTAATCGAACGTAAAATGTTGTTCATGTTCGTTCATTTAATAAATAAACGAACATAAACGAACTTTTTACCGAACGGTTCATGAAATGTTCACTGAATGTTCAGTTCGTTTACAGCCCTACCTACCCCTTAAAGAAATCTCGTCCAGAGATTAAGTTCGTGTTATCCGATTGTGTGACCAAGAAAAAACTTAAGGTTTGATAACTCGTTCTAAACAAGACGCTGATAACTTTATTCTGCAAAATTAGATGTTTCAACACTTCTCCAAATACCACAGATTTTGGGCTAAGTTTGACCAGCATATTTAATCCATCAAAATAGGTATTTCAAAAGTATCATTACGGTTCTTATGACTGATATAACCGCGTTATAAGGAAGGTTTCATAATATTAAAAACATCAAAGGAGATAGTGTAGTCGCGTGAATATGTTGGTATAAGTTTCTGGGTGTCGGAGGATGGAGTCTCGTTTCTGATATCTGTAATCTTTGATGATTAATAACGGACGAGGCTAGTTGAAGTAAGTATCCAACGTACTTAGGCAGTACTAGGATGTATCGCGACCTAAGTCTTCGTACTAGTGGTCCAAAATGAATAGTCTGACTATCTCTTTCGTCGATAGGTGTTTATCTAGTTTAAGGGGGTTGCATTACCTATTGGATAAAGTTTGTACAGCTAGACCGCTCCAGACACTAACAGCACGACCAAGTAAATACAATAAACAAATGGTGATGGGTGCCGAGAATGAACATTTCGATAAACAATATTCCCCTAAATAAAGTTTAACAAATGGGAGGAGCTCGCGGAAGAGTTTATGCGATAGACGGCGAATTATGGTACTCAGTCGCTAGTTTGAGGACAAATCAACTCCATTAACTCAAGTGTGTAACAAGTTTGTTAGTTCCCCGAACAGTTCGTGATCGCGAGGATTAGCAACGGCAAAAGTAATAACTTAAGAATGAGATAAGGTAGTTCCAAGCGAGGCCTTAAGATTCTGCTGAGTGGCAAGACACGATTGTGTCTCTAGACCCTTTTAACGGATTTTGGTGATTATTCGAGTTCAGGATCATACTGTGTAATATGGATACCATGTAAGCCCCTCATTTACAATTCATTATTTTGCAAAAGAAGTGTCCCAATTTATGTAAATAATGAATTGATAAACTTATGGTTCGGTGATTTACAATTTATTTATTTAAATGAAGAGGCGACCCAATCCTTTCAAATAAATAGATTATAAATCATCCTACTTAATAATTTCTGATGCAATATGCGTACTCACATAACCTTTAAGGTGGTGGATAACATGACGATGCATGTGCTTCTAATGAGTATGGGGCGAGTGTTCCAAACTCGTCTTCGGAGACGGGGACAAAGTCTAACAGGGAAATTCCATAGTTGTGCAAGATAGTTAATAAGTAATTGGTTAGAGTAAATAAGGTAAAAGTCTCGATGAACTAGTCAACATAGCAATTATCATATAAATCCTCCTATTACAAGTCCCGCCCATACAAGATTTGTAATACTTAGATTCACACATAATTCTATGTAAACAGAACTGTGACAGGTTTTGTTAACATAGCAACTATCCTATAAATCTTTCTATTACAAGTCCTGCCCGTACAAGACTTATAATACTTAGATTTATATATAATCCCATGTAAACAAAAATTATGACGGTCTTCGTGTAATACAATATTGCATATAACTATAAAGAAAATAATATTCTTAAAGACCATTGATCAACTTACGATGCCTGAGAACGAAGTGAGACCATTGTGTAATTCACAATGTCTGACGCGTAGAATGAGACCATTGTGCAACCCACAATGTCTAAAAATAAATGAGGCCATTGTACAACTCACAATGCCTTAAGAGATGCTTTGGTATTTATATAAATAACTCTTATATAAATAAGTGCATGATATACGCAAAGTACGTAAGCATATATATATATATATATATCATATATATGTATGACATGTAAGCATTTAATGCAGCACGTAATGTAAGCACATAAGCAAGCAGTGTATATGCATGATAAGTGCTTAATTACACATATCTTTTACCTCTAAAAACGAGCTTAAATGACCAAAAACAGACAAAAACTGCCAAATATATGTTTGTTTTGCATTTGTATTGTGCAGGAAGTGGATATCATCAAAAAGACAGAAAACCAAGCCAAAATGACAAAACTGAGCATGGAATGGAAAAGACTGTGCAAAATCAAGGCCAAAGTCCAAAAATGCCAAAGTCAGAGTCAATACTGAAGAATCAGCAGTCAAACCGTAGCCGGAACTGAAGAATACTATTGAATGCAATCTTTACCCATCTGATGGGCCGGGAAAGCCCAATAGTATAATTATGAAGACTGTGAAGACCAAATGGGCCCTCAATCAATTACAACAGCCCATTTGTGTGCAATTGACAAAGACTGTGAAGACTTTGAAGACCCAATCCTAGCCCTTGAACAGCCAATCTCAGCCATTGTACACGCAAAACCCACTTCATAACCTTATTGGGCTTGAAAAAGCCCAATAACCAAGCCTAAACCTTATTGGGCCCAAACCCAAACCCAGTGGGCCCAATACAAGCCCAATACCTTTTTTATAAAACTCAAGGACCCAAAATGTTAATTTTAAAACCTTGTTTTATAAAAGAAAAATGAAAAATATAAAGAAAAGAGGCCAAAAATGCCAAGTTTTAAAAAGTATTTTATAAAGAGAAAAATAGAGTTATAAAACCACAAGGGCTGAAATTGCAATTTACCCTAACTCTTTGTTTTCTTTTGTATTAAAACTAGAGGGACCATTTTTGTAATTAACCAAATCCCCTTTATCTCTTTTAGTTATAAAAACGCAGGGGCCAGTTTTGTAATTATCCTAACCTTCTTTGTTTCCTTTTAGTTATAAACCACAAGGGCCATTTGTGTACAACTTGAAACTTAAGTTATAACTAAAAACGGGCCAAAAACAAAATAGAAAGAGGAAGAAAGTATGAGGACTAAACTTGCCTCTTCCCCAACGTTTTCTTTTAAACCTGCAACTTGCCCTGTACACCATGTACCCGCCAAAAATCAAACCGCCCCATTCCCCACAGTTTAAGCCCCAAACCACCTCTCACAGCTCACCCCTACCCTTTCCCCACAACCCAATGCCCCTACAAACCCTTTCCAGTTCATGTCACTCAACCCCGTAAACCCATCAATGGCTGAGATTGTAATCAAGGCCAAGGAAGGCTAGGATTGCTTGGAGATTGTTGCACTCTCACAACAAACTCAGTCCAAGTCATTTGGACCTCTATAAAAGAAGAGAGAGCAAGCCAAGACCACCACACCCTGTTTTCTTTTTTTTGTAGTTTAAATTTAATCAAGTCTACTTTAAAATTATTGTAATCAGTTGTTATAAAA
>BQNB010062340.1:0-36117 GCA_026074375.1 Tanacetum coccineum | reverse complement strand
TATAATGGACCAGACTAAGATAAAATAGGCTTATATATTAAATTTTGCATATAACTAATGAAACTATGCACTAGCACAGCGGTAAGGCTGCGTGTGCATAGTTTCACCCTTAGAGGTCCCGAGTTTGATTCATGCCAGAGGGGTTTATCCCCCTCACGACCCGACCCGACCCACGACTCGATCCAGACCCGACTCAATACCCGACATGACCCGAACCCAACCCGAACTTGACCCGGCCCAATACTTGGCCCGAACCTGCCCAATACTCGACCCGGTCCAACTGTTGACCCGCCTTGACTGGCGGTCAACCACCGTTGACCGGTGGTTGACCGGTGGTCCGGCGGTGGTCCAGCGGTGGTCCACCGATGGTCCGCCACCGTTGACCGTCGTTGACCGGTGGTCCGACGGCGTTGACCGCCGTTGACTGCCGACGTTGACCACCGTTGACCGGTGGTCCGGTAGCGGTTGACCGACGGTGATGGAACAATAAAAATGCCACGTGGCACCACTCAGGTGGTGACACGTGGCGCTTCTAATCATTGTATGCAGAGGTGGCAGGTACGAGGTACGAGGTACGAGGTGGCAGGTCCGAGGTGGCAGACACGTCAGTACGAGGTACTGTTCAGGTGGTGGCTGGACCAATCAGAGCATGACATGTGGCACTAGCGTGTGTCAGTCCGAGGTACTGTAGCAGTCAGTCCGAGGTAGGCGTGTGCCAATCATTGGCAATAATTAGGCGGTTGGTGGAGTGCATAAAGACCAAAATACCCCTAAATCCAGCAATATGAGTGGATGGAGACTTGAAATGACGAATATACCCCCACCCACTTTGGGCTATAAATACAACACGCATCACCAGAGATTGGAGGTGTTAGATTTGAGAGTATATTTTGTTAAGTTTATTTTTTTTATAGTTGTAGTGTTAGTTTTAGGAGTAGAATAATGTAGTATATTTTGGGCTTATTGTAAAAGCCTATTAGATCTAGCTTATTGTAACTCTTGAGCTTATTAATGGAGATGCTTTTTATTAAGGTTGGTTTTATTTATGCTTATTCTTCTACTCTTTCTTTTCTTTTGCTTATTTTCAAATAAGCTCATGCTTATAGCTTATTTTTGGATCCCATCTTTTAAGCTTATATTCTAATAAGCTACTCCCATAGCTTATTTAGACTAGCTTATTTTATATTGTTTTCAATTTAGAGCTTTTCGAGTGGGCTTATTTTAGCTTATTTTTCGATGGCTTATTTTTATTCCTGCTTATTTTTTCTTTATTTCGATCTACATTCCCTTAATTCATACACGTTCGGTTCACTTGATTGAACACCTTAGTTTCGGGTGGATTAGATCTAAAAATTATAGATCTTATATTTTTAGCTTATTTTCTAGCATAAAGTTTGTTGCTTTTTAATTTTAGCTTATTTTTCTCATATCTAAATCTTTAAATATACCTGATCTAAGTTCACTTGATTAAACATCTTAGTTTCGGGTAGATTAGATTAAAGTTTTCATTCTTTTAGTTATTGTCTTTAGGAATAAATTCTAAAATAGATTTTGCTTATCTCATCTTTTAATCTCTTTTTTTTGTCTTTACTTTTTCAAAATATGCTTATTTGATTGATTAGCTCGATTCGATTGCTAAAAAGGGTGTTCATTGAGTACTCCTACTGACTTAGTCATTAGAGTATTGAGCACTTTATCTTCGAGAGACTTATTATTTAGCTTATTTAGTCATAAAGTTCGAAAATTAATAGTTTTCTTATGCTTATTAAGCTAGGAGCTTATTTCGAAGGGTATTTGTCAGCTTATTGAGAGAGGCTTATTTTATAAGCGTTTTTATTCTTTATCCTTTCTTCGAAAAACGCTCTGGATAGCTTTTTAGATTATTCTTTTTTAGTTTTTTATTTCAAAAGTAGCTTTGTTTTAATATAGATTTATATAGTTATTTTTTTACACAAATTTGTTTTCAAAATTAGCTTAATTTTTCTAAAACGTTTTCATCTTATATTAGCCTTATTTAGTCTTAAACTTTTCATGTCTTATTTCTTATTCCATCCTTCTTCATCTAAGGCCGGAGCTTAAGGGTCTTATAAGGTTGATAAATAGATAAAGTTTTTATCTTTATAGTTTTTATGAAAGTAATTAAGTACGATAAATCAAAGGAGACACCTTTATTTGCTAAATTAGTGGAAGTAGTAGCTTAAAAGTGATAAACTTAATTGTTTCATAAGTTTGTAATGACGGGTGTGGTTATCGTTTATTTGCGGCTCTTCAATTTGGTTTTTATTGTCTCATCTTTTTTCACATTAATTTTGTGTAGATTTAATTAGTTATTTTATAAAATGTTTGCTTATTCTTTATTTGCCATGCGTAGTGAGTAGTTTAACTTGTGGTTGCTAAGTGATTAGTGATTTGGAATTTAAGTGCGGTTTAAAAAGGTTTAAAAAATTAATAGTCAATTTACATACCGTCATTTACTTTTAATGCAATTTAAATACTTGTAATTTATTTTAAAAAGCATTTTACTTTACTTGTCATTTAATTTCTTGCAACTTGTTTTCTAAGGATTTTAATTCGTTAAACCTAAGCCCGCACTTAAGGAACATTTCACGTTACTTAGCAGCATATTTGTCATTATTTATACTTTTGGTATATCTTTTATTGTGATCTTTGGTTAATATTAGTTTAATTTTAGTATCTAAAATAGGAAATGATGCAAAACTGTTTTTGAATTATGAACCATGATATGTGTTTTAAGTGTCGACATATATAGTTGCTTTGTGCTATTGCTATTTGATATTAATTATGGTACGGCATGTGTATGTGAGGATGACATGACCTTGTATGAGACCCGAACGGACTTAGCTAGTCAAGTGGGTTAGTCTTGCGCGGAGATATTCAGTCTTGCGCGGAGATAATTGTGGGACGGAGGGGTACGATCCATCCCAGATACATGTGAATTTATTTTTTGATAGAATAGCCATGCATATATGTTTGTAAATGTTATTTTTTGTTGATCGCGGTGTCATAAGTGAGTCTTAAACCTGTAACTCTCACCAACAATTTTGTTGATGTTTTAAGCATCATTTTCAGGTGAGCAAAATGTGTGAAGAGTTAGGAAGAGGAATTAGCTGGACCATAGGCTTGCATCACGGAATCTATGTTCATTTGTTTTGTCTTGGTTGGTTGCACTATAAGAATTTGAATGATAAATGGTGTAGGTGTTATCATGACACTTTGTGTCTTTTATATATTGGATTTTAATTCATTTAGTATTTCTCTATTTTGACGCCTTATGTTGTGATGATGCGTATTGATCATGCCTTGTGATTCCGCCTTGGCGGGGTGTGACATCTAAGAAGTCTAAAGTCCTAAGAAAAATGATAATTTTCCTATCATCGACATCTTAAATTTTGAACACATGATTTTAGAAAATGATTCACAAAGATCAGGTTTAGTGGAGGAAAAAATAATATCATCGACATAAATTTGTACCAATAATATGTCTTTG
Source organism: Tanacetum coccineum (assembly GCA_026074375.1). Taxonomy (NCBI): domain Eukaryota; kingdom Viridiplantae; phylum Streptophyta; class Magnoliopsida; order Asterales; family Asteraceae; genus Tanacetum; species Tanacetum coccineum. The sequence goes on along the minus strand of BQNB010062340.1, from coordinate 32,609 downwards.
CCTTCTCTCCTAATGAAGAATGTAGGATTAACGGTGCATTTTGAGAACTTCTAAGAGAGTAGAAATGATGAGAGCATATCATACCAAGCTCGTGGACCTCGTTTCAGACCATAAAGGGTTTTCTTAATCTTGTACACATGGTTGGGATTCTATGGATCTACAAACCCGTCTGGTTGACTAACTTAGACCTCCTTACGTAGTATGCCATTCAAAAATATGGTCTTTACATCCATTTGGTAGACGACCATGTTCATATGAGCAACAAATGCAATAAAGATGCGGATAGCCTCGAGTCGTGCAACTGGACCAAAAGATTCCTCAAATTCTATGCCTTCTTCCTAGCGATATCCCCTCGCTACCAAACAAGCCTTATTTTTTAACACACCTCCCAGTTCGTCTAATTTCACCTTTTATATCCACTTCAAGGTAATAATCATAACACGATCCGAACGAGGTACCAGCTCCTAAACTTCAAGACATTCAAACTCGTCGAGTTCTTCTTCCATGGCTTCAATCCAACAAGATTTCGTCAATGCTTCTTATAACTCTTAGGTTCAATGGAAAAAAGGAAAGCATCAAAATAGCAAAATAGGGCTTCATCTTCTAGTTGATGTCGAGTGGAAACCGGTCTAGAAGGATCGCCAATCACATTATCAATCGGTGATCTTTGGTCCATTTGTTGATGTGTTCGGGTGGTTGATTGATTGAGTACACATTTGATTGGAATAACAACCGAGTAAGAGGATTCTTCAGAACTGTTTAGAATTGGAAAATCAAACAAGGGATCAATAACCAATTTGTGCATACTTCAATATCATGGTCAGCTTCTTAAACACCATGAGGAATGACTGGAGTTGGTGTTTCTTGATTTGTTTGTGAGGTAATAGTTGATGGTACATCTAGATCAATTATCGTTAAAGAAGGTGTACCGGTTGAAACAGCAGCATCTGGAGCAATGACTGCAGGAACTTGAGGATCAACACATCTGGGAGGATTAAGTACTCATCAAACATCGCTGAAACAATATTTCCAGTCGTTCTTTGTTGGTGGGACATACGGAGTTGAATAGGAATGTTTTGCACGAGTCCTAAACTGATTTTTCCCAGAGATCAAAAGTTTAGGCCAGGTCCTAGAACTGATTTGTTTCAAAAGCCATTGTTGTCAAACTCATCAAAATAATATGAATATTTCAATAATCATTCAGTTCCATTTGTTGTAGAATTCGAATTGCTTTCTTTGTGGAAATAAAGAGGGGTGGGGATTCGTAACCCACAAAAGTTCCTATATCAGCTTTAGGTTTTTAACTTATAAACTTACCAAGGTCTTCATCATCAATAGTGGATAGTAGAAGTACTAAAAACATTGAAGATAGGATAAGCCCAGGTTTTTTCGATCATGGAGAAGTTCATACGGTGTTTTGTTGTGATGTTTTCGGATTAATGATCTGTTTTGAGTATAACAAGCTGTCGTGACTGCTTCTGCCCAAAGAAATAATGAAGCCTTTAAAAAGATCAACATGGTGTGAGCAGCTTCCACTAAAGTATTGTTTCGTCTTTCGACTACTCCATTCTGTTATGGGGTGCGAGCAACGGATGTTTGATGTGAGATTCCGACTTCTTGATAGTAAGCTTTCAGTGTTTGATTGACAAATTCAGTGCCATTATCAGTCCTGATGTTACGAACGGTTGCATTCAGACGAACTTGAATCATTTTGAGGAATTTAATCACGAACTTTGGAACTTCACCTTCGATCATAGAAATTTCACCCATGTAAACCGAGAATAATCATCAATGATAACCAATATATATTTTATCCCATTGATACTTTGAATCCTTATTGGCCCATAGAGATCCATATTCAGCAGATAGAGTTTTTCTTGAATGGAGTCTTCAGCTTTGGGTTTGTGGGAGTGTTTCTTGCTTTTACCAAGAGCACAGGCAGAGCACAAGTGATCCTTCTGATACTTTAGTTTTGGAAGACCTCGGACGAGACCTTGTTTGGAAAGAGATGTGATATAATCAAAGTTTAAATAAGATAATCTTCGATGCCACAACCAAGACTTAGTCTTTGAGGCCTTAGAAAAGAGACATATACGAGAGGAGAGAAACAAATTGTCCATAGATAAAGTGTATAAATTTGAACCCTTAGATACCTTGAGTAGATCAACACTGTCTAAGTCATGAATGAAACAAGTATGTTTGCGAAAAGCTACTTTCATATCAGAGTCACAAAATTGTCCCACAGAGAATAAGTTGTGTCCTAACCCTTCCATATAGTAAACCTAAGATATTGTAACATTTCCCATTTGATAGTCTCCATGACCCATTATCTTTGCAATGTGATCATTCCCGAATCTGATGGTACCCAAAAATTTACTGACTAAGTTGATGAGTTGAGAGCGATTTCTGGTCATATGCTTGGAGCATCCGGAGTTCAAATACCACTAAACAATTTGGACAACCTGCAATCGTTAAGAGAAAAAGATGGAACATCATAAACAGTGGATCCCCAAGATTGTTTGGGTTCCTTAGTGTTAGAAGTCTTAGATTCTACAATCTTAGCGTTGCTACTGGACCCTACAGATCTTGATGCTTTTAGTTTCCTACTATATACCTTAAGTGCTAAGGATTGTGTGATCATTGGTGTTATAATGGTTTCCTTAAGAGGCACTTCATTAGTGGAGATAATCCTAGTTAAAGGGCACTTATTTCCGAATATAGTGAAGGTCCTACATGTAGGTTTCCAACTATATTGAATTTTAAAAAACACCTTACCCATAGGTTTCCATACTTTTCTCATTTTATTTATTTTAGATTTAGAACGCACATTCACATCATTCACATAATCAATAACATACATATCATGATTAGCATCAAACAAACATTTGTTACAGATAGCACAAATAGATTCAAACTTAGCATTTCTCACAGAATGCTTAACATGTGCATTACTGGTAGATTCAGAGACAAAATTCATCTTATTCAAACTAGCTTTAACTTTCCTAGGGTGTTCTTCTACTTTATTCTTCTGATTGCTACGTGATGTGACAGGTTCGACAAACCTAACTTTTTTGTCCTCGTTCATTGGTGTGATAGCAACTAATTTCTTACAAGGTTTCGTTAAATTAGGGCATGTCTTAGAGACATAGACTAACAATTCCTGAACATATTTTGTAAATATGCAAGCAGCTTCTAATAGAGGTTCACTAGGATTATGTTTTCTAGCGCCTTCTATAAATCCATGAAGGGTGTCAGTATTTTCTATAGTCTTCTCAAGATAAACCTCATGGGCATCCCTATTGTTCTGAAGTCTATGAGAAATAGGTTCTATGTCTAGCTTGAATATTCTTGGAGCAATAGTGGTACTAGGTTTTGAAATCGCAGTATCGACAACATTTTTCCCTTTAAGTTTCCTTAATTCATTTTTCAATGCTGCAATAGCAAAAACCTTTTCTTGAAGTTGAGCATTTAAATCTGAATTTTCAACAGACTTTGCATTAATTTGAGCAATTAAAGAGTCACAATGTTCTTTTGATTGAACACGTGTCTTTCTAATTGAGTCAAATTGGTCTTTGTAAATTGATTTCAAATGCTCTCGTTCTTTTCTTAAATTTTCATTTTCAGAAAGTAATTTTGCCACACTATGCTCCAACTCAATGTTTATTGTTTCAATCTCATCAATGTCTTTCTTTACATTTTCCACACTATCTTTTCCACTCAAAGATTTAATCCTATCCTTCAACTTTCTTATGACCGTGTCCTTTTCTTGTGACTGAGCTTTCAATTCATTTATTTCAAATAATCGATTAAATGTGGGAGCCTTTAGGTTTTCACCATAATTTTCCCTTTGAAAAATCTCTTGATTAAGTTGAGTTGCTAGTTCCAAAGAAATGCAATGCTTTTCTAAAGTTGAATAACTTTTTAAAAGTTTATCGTAAACATTTTTTTCAATCAAATCTTTCTTTTTGAGAAGCTTAGTCTCAAGTTCCAGACACTTATTGCATTCATTCACACATGACTTTTTCACATCAAAACTATCCACCGAATTCACAGCAATATGCACAATTTCTTGAGACATGATTTGTTTCAGGAGTTGATCATTATCAATGCTTAGCTGTTTGATTTGAATTTCAAAAGCGTTTTTGTCTACAGAACGCTAATCAACAGCCGCTTCCATTTGGTTAAAAATAGTTTGAACTTCAGTAATTTCTTCTAAAAGAGTTCTATCAAACGCATTAAATGTGTCCTTTAAAACTTTTAAAAATAAAATTATTTTAGTTACAAAACATGCTTTGGTATGTTCAAAACCCCACGCACCAGCAGTAATAGCATCGGATGTGGTTCTCTTTTTCACAACATTGTCAGAATTGGCCAGTTGATATCTTATCTTTTTAAGACTTTCATTTACCAAACTTACCTTAGGAAGTTTACTAGGAGCTTTAATTCTAACAAGTGTATGTGACTAACGGGTGTTTTAGAAAAGGACAAATGTTTTAACCAGAAAGCTTGTACTGCAGACAATTCTTTTTTGAGTGACAAAACGTTTACCAAAATCTTCTTTTATCTTATTTAACTTTGAATAATCAATTAGAGAAATCTTAATTTTCTTTTCGATTGAAATTGGATCATTTTGTTTATCAAGCATCTTTGATCGACTCTCTTCTTCCAAAATCAATGTTCTTTTCTCATGAGGTACATGATCTTTAGCACTTAACACTACCATCATATAATGCTGTTTGAATATCGCTGAGCTTTTTTAAGTGGAACGATTTGATAACCAAGAGCTTGTTTGGTGAGTGTCATAGTTAAAACTTGTGGTTTCTTATATTCATTAGCTTTCTTAAGAACTAAACATCTTACAAAAACTACTCTACTCACACTCTCTCTCTCTCAAATGCTCTTCTTCCACATCTCTCACTCTCTCTCTAACGGCTCATTCATTAGACTATAATATCACTCACGCATCTCTACGTCTTGCCCCCCCCGCAAACCAGTTACATTTTTTATGATAAAGAATTCCCCTATTATCTATCATTGACTATGATCTAAAGATAAAGAGTTTACTTTAAGTGTATCGAATCATCCTCAGTAGAATAAAGCCGAGAAGAATAATTACGACCATTTCTATTAAATACCGAATTAAATCTATACCACTTTGAGAATCTATTAATTTTTCACGTTTATTAAAGATCTGCAATTAAGTTCTTGGTTTCAAAATTGGCCTCGTGACTCAATTATTTGTAATCTCTATAAAGTCAGCGGTTAATTCGATTAAATTTACACATTTCCTAATCTTCATCCCTCCCCCCAGATTTTCCTTATCTAAATGAGCTACGTGATTAGTCATTTGTTCAACCAAGGATAACACCAATAACTTATTAGGTGTAGAAGAATTAGTATCCTGAATAACCACATCTTGTGACTCTTGCAGATATTGAGAATACGGAATGATTTTATTATCACTATGTATCTCATTATCTTGAAAATAATCAATATGTGTTTATTCAGAATACTGCATCTCTTGCACATCCTGCTTAATCATATCATTGGATAGGAAAAAAAAAAAAAAATTTGTTTTTAATTTATATTTTCATTTATTGTTAGAATACATTGTACCTCAGAGAGAACTTCAGGATCACAGCTTGAAAGATTTGCCATTAGAACCGCTTTAGTGGAGGATACGTCATCATAATCTGAGTCATAGGCATCAAAGTCTTCAGTCTGGAAAGCTAAATTTTGAGGGATTGTTTGCTGAGCAACTAGAGCTTCTGATATTCTAGGGTCTGCTAAGAATGCAAGTTGTTCTTCATCTAATATTTGACCCGCTTCTTGAGCTTTGGCTAACATCAATCATAATTAATACAAAAGTAATGATTTAGCCAAGGTAAACTAACCGAGTTAACGAATGATACCAAAAACTAAACGATTACCAAAAACTAACGAATGAATCGCGGTGCTCGACCTCTTCTGCTCTTTTTCTCTTCTAAAAATCGACTTTTTTGGTTTAGGTATCGAGAATATGATTTAGCACACCTAAAACTCGTTTTTGAGTTTTCTATTTATAAGGTCTGAAGTTGGTTTCGATACGGCGTATCCAAGGTCTTGGATACGGTGTATTGGAGGGTTTCTTGGAGTAGGGACCGCGTTTGATATCTTCTAAAATATTTTATTCCGATATAGCTTAAATACGGCGTATTGCCTTTCTTGGATACGGCGTATTGGATCTTGTGGTCTTCTGTCTTTGGTGAGTGCAGGCACAGATACGCCGTATCTTCCTTGATGGATACGGCATATTGGTCTTCAGAATAGTAATCTTTAACTATCTTCGTTTAAGCTCCAGAATGCGTGCCTTTTAGTCAACTTTCACCAAGTACTCCATAATTACTACAATTCTCAAATATAAACGATTAAGTAACAATTCTTTGCAATAATTATACAAAATGGGTTAATTACATGGGATAAATGATACTATAAAATAGACGTTATTTGATGTCATCAAATATCCCCCCACTTGAATTCTACTTGTCCTCAAGTAGCCTTTAGAAGTTTATAAAAATGTATCCGTAAGGATTTTTCTGTTTAAGCATTTATTTGATCTATTACAAATACATAACCAAACACCTTACGAAATAAGAAGATGAAAACACTTAAATCACTCAAGTAATCTATGTGGTAACATGCAACTAATTCGCTCAATTATTCGGTCGTGACGAGTATTCTATCAAAGGCTTGGCAAGGATACACATCTCTACCACTGGAGCTAAAGAGTAACAAGTTTATAAAGGTAAAATGTGTTTTTATGATAAGGCTTAGGGGTTGATCATTCTACAATCTTTCACCAAAAGTACCACACCAACAAGGCAGCTGAAGCACACATACATGGTCGTAACGACGGAATAGACATGTGTGTTCGATCACATCCTCATTCGAGTTTAACCACGGGTTAGGATGAAGAATGATATAGGATAGGGATCTTCTAACTTTCACCAATAGTAATAAACCAACAAGGCAACTGAGACATGCATACATGGCCGTAACGACGGAATAGACATACATGCTCGTACACATCCTCATTCGCATAAAACCCATGGTTAATGATTAGGAAATGGAATTAAATTGTTGTTAAATAAAAATTACGAAACAAATACACTAGGTCCAAGATATAAGTTGCTAGACACTTTTTTCCGACCGTTACCATGATAAAGACACAACTATTTACATACGTCTTGATAATTGATCAAAAACAACAACCTAAGTTGGCTTTCCCGTAACGGTCAACTTCCCAATCATCCCATACTTTACAAACTTTTGCAAGACAAGTGGCGATATCTACCACTTTATAAAATACTCTACATCGTTAATTTTTAAGACGTATCAACGAATAATCGATCCTTCATATAATTTCTTCGGTCTAAGCTCTTGCGATTATTTCCAAACTTTCCTTCTATTTTTTTGTTGCGATTTTTCTAATTTTTTTGATTTTTTTTTGCTAAAACTATACTACGAAACTCGGTGTAATTTCACTATCTTCACGATCATAATAACTCCGGATAATTCCTTCGGTAATTCTTTCGTTCTTTGGATGTACTAATAATTGCGTTGGTAGTAAAAATACATGATTTTTAATTACTTTATACATTCTCGTTTGCAATGTGCAAATTTTTTCTCAACCGTACCAAAGATAGAAAATTGACACAAGACTCGGGAAATACATACTTTACACTTTAAGCAACTAGCAACTGATAAATGGACATAATCTAACAGGGTACGCTAAGGTGTAAAGGTGTAACGAAACATATAGTTGGTGTAATTCCTAAAGGATTGGCTCTACGGGTTGTTCTAGGGGTATCTTACTCTTAAGATGAGAGTAAACAAAGGGTTTATACGGGGGTTAACTAACGAGTGTGGTTAGTTAATAAAACAACATGTAAAGGCTTTTTGGGTGTAATCCTAAAAATTTACCAATTTAAACAAGTTACTCCATCTAAATCCATAGTACTCATTATTGTGGTCTCGAATAGATATACCAAGCCAAGTTCTAAAATCTACAACATCACTAGCACACTCATATTTTTGTGGAATTTAGGTAAACATTTAGAAACGGATAAGGTTAAATCCTCACAATATCTAACAAGGGTTATTGTGTGCGGGTTATGTATCAAGTAATTTCACAGAAGTATGCTTGAATTTGAATTTTATTTTTTAATTTGACCATACTTTATGCATTTTATGAAAAATAGGACAATATCATTCTAAATTCCCATCCCCCCCTTGAATTAATACAACGTCCTTATTGTAAACGTTAAAACATTAAAGATGGTAAATTAAAAAGAATTAGAATGACAAACTCCCCTGATATTTTGCTCGGTAGATTCTCCAAGTTAAGTTTATGAGCAGGAATGTGTGTTGTAAATGCGTCTGGATGCCAGCATGACTACAATCACACATAGGACTTCAGATGATTGATACTTCACCACCTTCGTCGATTTCTTTTCTTGCATCGAGGTCCTGTACAAAATACAGGAAAAACATGCAAAATCCTATCTCGGGTATCTACAGTTAATTTAAACTAAACTAAATACAAAAGAAGTACGGGGCATCTTTGAATACCTGTATCATGTTGCATTAATACGCCGTATTGACAGAACTACAATAAATGTTTTTGAAGTGGAAGAAAAATAAAGGATTGATAACGTCTAGACAATCATCGCCTGTATGGTATTGGACGGAAAAGCCGTCTTGAGTCCTGGGAAGACAACACAATAAAAATAAATAACAATTAGGTTGTCTCCCAGGAGCACTTTAATTTACAGAGAAGTCCATTAAGTTAGACTTTTCTTCACATTTCACACACTTGAAATCACTCCTCTTCTCCATTTTCACTTTGGTGTGGATAACCTTTTGGTTAACCTGCTTGGTTCCGTAACATATTCATGAACTATGGTGCTGAACTTACTGCCAGGCTTGATTATATCATACACAAACAAATCAAAACATCATACCATAATATATATGTCAAAAGATAAGCAGTTTTAGGTACAACATGATACAAATAATATAAATGTATAGAGGATAAAATCAAGAGATAAGGGATAAAGGAATCATGGGTCTGGCTGCTGTGGGGCTGTAGAAGTGTTGGCCTCTCCAGTCCTCTGCCTGGTACGTCTCTGGAATGCTATAGGTGAGCACCCCCGAAAGGTCTCATCAAATTCTTGATATGTATGCCTGTTAGCCTCCATGAGCTGTGCCATACATGTAATCATCAATGTGGAGAATCTCCCCTGATCGATCATCGATCTCTCCACAAGTCCCTGTAAAGTCCTGACATCTTGTCGTAACCCTGCACCTCCTCCTCAAGTCTCCCCAATCTCTGAGGCATAGTCCTACCCGCAGCAGGAGGTGGGGTGGTGGCTGCTGAGGTGCCTGTATGGGTGCTGGATCAGCCTGAACACCCTCATCGACTGCAAGACCATCCTCAGCAGCTCCAGGGGAACCAACCACAGCAACCTGCTACCTCTCTGGTCCCAAGGCTACCCAAGCCCATTCATCTCCTATCTCCATGCAGATGTTGAGCTTAACAAGCTCACCCATGTCAATCAATGGCAACTCACGGGCAACAACAGATAATCCTCTCAACCCATCATCACTCACCAGACCAAAGTGATGAGCAAGACGTCCAATAAAATGCCCTCCAAATAACCTGGCACCGCTCTTCCTCCCCTCAGTGTGCCTGAACAAGTACTGTACCAACAGATACAGGACGTTAGCTGCTCCTCGGTCCATGCTATAAAGATAAAATAAGTCAGTGGCAGTCACCTTTTCAGGTGCCTACCCCTCCCAGAAATGTTGTAAGAGATCAATCTGTGGCACAACCCCCGAACTGGATCTCTGATGTAAGTATACGAGGGAGCGCCTCTCAAAAATTCCATGCTAGAAGAAATCTCAATCCAGTTATCACTAAGATCCCCCTTATCAAAGACCAGTCTCTCACTCCCCAACCAGTATGCTCTGAATCTGTCCTCTGCCATCTCCTCGGAAGTATGCAAACCTAGGGCTAGGATAAACTGTCTCTACGTCATACTACGCCTAGCACCTCCTAACTGAAAACATAGAGTGCCAGCCACATCTAACCCCATCTCGTCCCCAATCCTATAAGTGCTGAAGAACTCAAGCAAAAACTCCTGAACTAAAGGTGCTCAGATCCCAAACAATCTCCTCCAAGCATGAATCATAAATACCTCCTGCCCATCATCCCCAGTATATACCATCCTCATCCTCTCGGCCAAATCCTGCCACATGTCCAGAGTCAATCCTTTAAAATCTAGTATATGTAATCGGTTAACTTGCCTACCAAATATCGTCTCGATCCTCTGCTCAAAATTGTGCACTATCTCCTCAGTGTATCCCTCTACCTGATAATGAAGCAATAGGTGTCTCTGATCACGAGGTGGTAGAGGTGCCATATCTGCAAAATCAACAAGAATAGTACAAATATTATATAATTTTAGATATTCTGTTCTGAGGGTGGATACGGCGTATTCATAAATGGATACGCCGTATAAGGATCAACACACTTAATACGCCGTATAGATTAAAACCAATACGGCGTATGGGTTTGAAAACTCAAGATCCTTTTTAAACCAATACGCCGTATTCATTTGACTGAATACGCCGTATTGGGGTTTTTTAAATTGGGTGAAATTAAGTCAATACGCCGTATCCATGTGAGTGGATACGCCGTATTGCTCTGCAATTTGAAAACAAAAAGGGGATTACCTTTTTACCCATTTTGACCCATTACATCTAAACAACAACTCCAGATATATCATTCAACGGATAAGGGGAACTTAAGCAAAAAGTTCTACAACATAACCCTAAATCAATAAAACCAAACCCTAACCCTAATTTGATTTCGAAAATTGAAACGAAATAAGGTTTAGTTTTGCAATCTTACCTAGTGAAGATGATGAGAAGGGTATAGACAAAGAGTAAATGATTGATTCTCCAAGAGTTTTTTCGCGGTTAAAAATTTGTGTATGAGAGTAAAAAGTAAGTGTGTGTAAAAGCTTGATCCGGCGTATCAGTTAGGCTTTTATGCCCAGACTCGATACACCATATCGGTGTTTGAGTAATACGCCGTATTGGCGTATTATGTGGACTTAGTCAACACAAGTTACAAAGGTGGATACGCCGTATTGGTTTTACCCTAATACGCCTTATCCATTATTGGAGACTAAATTTCCTAGGATTTAACAAAGTAAAGAAAACGTACCTTGGCATCCGCAAAATTCTTGCACAATCACCATCCTTATAATACCGTTTAGGGTCGAACGGAATGCCAAATGGCACATACAAATTCTTAATAAGATTGAATAGCATCCCATTGACAAAATGATTCCAAGCTATGATATTCATGTTTAATCCCATGATAAAACTTCCCGTAACAAAAACTTTTCTGATTTTATCGTAACTTTCCTTAAGAAGTTTATTAATATTTTCATTACCCCTCGCAGATTGTATCCTATCGATTTCATTTTCATCATTGCCTTTATTCGATTTTTGATCATCGGGATAAATTATATTCAAATGGAATAGATCATTAAAGTACAAAATGCTTTTTTCCACTTCATCATTTTTGAACAATGAGGCTTCTTCTTTTAAATCAAATTTATCGATATCTTGAGGGCATAAAGTTGGTTCAGTTGAGAGATCCGATTTAGACGTTAGAGCATCATTGTAACCAATGGCTGGAAATTCATTCTCAAATTCTTTAAAGAATTCTAAATTGTCAATACAACTGACCGCAGGCTCGGGTGACAGAAATAAAGGCTTATTGACTTTTTCATTATCATTTTCCGAATCTGTTTTCAAATCAATGGTAGAAATTATTTTATAAGAAAATGAGTTTTTGTCAAAAACCACCGTGTAATCTTCATCGTCGGATTCATCAAATGATATTCTAAAGTCAATTTCATCATTAGATCTTACCGTGGGTTCACAAGAAGGTGTTTCATTTAATGTCAAACTATCACTGAAGACTATGGCTGGGAATTTGGTTTCAACGGATCTGAGGTCGAGAACGTCTTCATCATACCAGATCTTACCATACCTAGCAGTTTCCTAGTTAAACACTTTCCCACATTTTCGAGCTTTTTCTTCTTCGAGCCTGATGTACTCTTCCATAGTAATGTTCGGGTTGTCCATCCTGTAATGAACTTTACTAGGGTAGAAAACCATCAAATAACTTATACGTCGTATTCAGTGAACTGAATACGCTGTAGTACACAAACACAATTTAGCAATCAGACAGGAATATGAACTAAATCTAATATACACTAATCCTAAGGGTTAGATCTAATCTAATGCTAAAAACTAAAATATCAGATAAAAATTAAGATTAATTCTCACTCTCCGGCAGCGGCACCAAAAACTTGATTGTTTCGTTGTGTGGTGTTAAATTATGATTCAAGTTTTAAATTTATATTTTTCGACTTAACCAAAAACAACACTTTAACGGGCAGTGTACCCGGTCAGTAGGAGTTTCGTGGTAAGTAGGGTGTTGAACACTTGGAGCGAAGCTAAATCTTTCAATTTATTAATACTTTGGTTTTTTTAATCTAAGTTAGTCTAATCTATGCTAAACCTATGCTAAACCTAAATCTAATGAAAAATGGGGGTTTTTAGTCTTGAGAGACTGGCATAGGTTTTGGGTGACTAAAACCAATTCAAGACATTTTAACCCACGCGATCAAATTAACAAAAGATAAAAGAGCGGTCTAGCCAAATATAAGAAAACTATATTAGCCATTATTAATCCAATCAGAACATTCGTTTGTTTATTAGTGCAATGATGATTTATCTCGAGGCGGCATATCATTCTTAAGACTTAGGTGTTACTTCTTCCAAAGACCTAGAAATGTAGAATTCTGTCACAATTAAACGCATCTGCATAAAGCATTCTTATTTGCTGATTATAATCTATCTTAGGGATTAAGGCAATGGTGATCTTGTTAAACCCTAGCTCATAGAGACTTTACCCACTTACTGCTTAACGGCTCTTTATATACTAGTAGTCCACTGTCCGAGTCTTTACCAATTGATTAGAACGTACTCGTTGGTACCAAGGTCACCTTATGGCTCAACTAAGCTCACAATCAAAGGGCAAAGATAGGTCAATATTTGTGATCCTATGATTCTAGATATATAAATTGCAATATGGAGAGCTATCCCAGACTCTTAGCCTACGCCCAAACAACACCGAAGTTGCAGCGCATTAAATATGTAGGACTAGACCCAGTTGAATGATAGGTCGCATACTTAAGCACGTAAACAAGTATGATGATAAACATAAACAAGCAATTCAACGATAAATTAAGAAATCAAGATAAATAAACCAAACATTAAGATCTTCATAACAATGGCTAATACCCGAAGGTATTAGCCTTCAAACGTCATAATTAATACAAAGGTAATGATTTAGCCAAGGTAAACTAACCGAGTTAACGAATGATACCAAAAACTAAATGATTAAAAGAGTATAAGAAATTACACGTCGTCTCCTATGGAATGAATCACGTTGCTCGGACTCTTCTACTCTTTTTCTCTTCTGAAAATCGACTTTTATGGTTTAGGTATCGAGAATATGATTTTGCACACTTAAAACTCGTTTTTGAGTTTTCTATTTATAAGGTCTGAAGTCGGTTTCGATACGGCATATCCAAAGTCTTAGATACGTCTTATTGGGGGTTTCTTGGAGTAGGGACCACGTTTGATATCTTCTAGAATATTTTATTCCCATATAGCTTGAATATGGCGTATTGCCTTTCTTTGATACGGCGTATTGGATCTTGTGGTCTTCTGTCTTTGGTGAGTGCAGGCACAGATACGTCGTATCTCCCTTGATGGATACGGCGTATTGGTCTTCAGAACAGTAATCTTCAAATATCTTTGTTTAAGCTCCAGAATGCGTGCCTTTTAGTCAATCTTCACCAAGTACTCCATAATTACTACAATTCTCAAATATGAACGATTAAGTAACAATTCTTTGCAATAATTATACAAAATGGGTTAATTACATAGGATAAATGATGCTATAAAATAGACGTTATTTGATGTCATCAGTCTTCTATACCAAGTCCTCATGTAACTATTTCAAAACCCAAAGTTTTTCCTAAAAAACTCCCATCAACTAGTCAAGTTCTTAGAAATCTGAACAAAGCACGAGATCTTCTTACTAAGTTCGATGAATGCATCAAGAGAAAAACTACGTTGTCTCCTCATGAGATTGGTAGTTGGGAGCAATCGGATATAAAAGGTGCTTTTAAAGCAGATGTCATACCATTTTCTGAAAACCTAAAAGAAACTTTCAAACTTTTTGAAAAGGGATTTATTACAGAGGTTAAAGAAATGAAAGATATTTTTGAACAAATGGAAGATGAGGTTGATCAATGTTGTGTGACAAAGAAAAGTTTTGAAATTGAAAAGAAACAACTTTTAATCAACAACGATCGACTCTTAGAAGAAAATGTCACTAGTAATACTATATGAACTTACTTGCGTTTGTTGAATGAAGTTGATAATTGTAGAAAGTGTAAAAGTCTCGACATTGTGCTTTTAGATCTTCAAGAATCAAACAAATCATTGTGGAAATTAAGAAAACGGTTTGCAAAACTTGAGGAACAAAGCGTGATTCTTGATATTACTTTTCAAAATAATAAAGAACCAATGATTATTAATGACCATAAAACAAAAAATAAACAGTTTTTGGTTAAAACAATCAATAATCAATCTGTTGTTATAAATGATCTAAAAGTGCAATTGTAAAACATTTTACACGTAATCAATGAGTTGAAAAAAATTTTAGCTCAGAAGAGCCAAAAGACTCAGAGCGAATTACCAGTTGTTGATTCTAGGATTCAAAAAATAGATGATGAGAACGTATCTCTAGCTTTTCAAGTTTCTTCCTTAGTTAAGGAAAGAGAACATACTAAGTTAGAATATAAGAAACTATATGATTCAATCAAGCAGACACGGACAAAATGAAAGCTTCAAACTAACTCTTTGCAACAAATGCTTAATGATCAAATTTCTGAAAATAACAAGTTAAGAGCATAATTAAAAGGAAAGTTTTCTGAATCTCAATTGAATCATCATGGTACAAGTATGAATACTAATCTTTCTAGACATTCAACTTCAGGAACTAAACTTTATTCAGAACCCCTCTTCCTAAATAAAAGGTTATTCCTAAAGTTGTTGAGAAAAATGATTTATCAAAATCAGTCCTTCACACTTGACTACCAACAAGATAATTGAAAAATGCACAAAAGTTCTTGCCCCAGTTTTGCTTAAGATTGAGTCTGAACTAATCAATGCGTACTTTAAGAACAATAGGGCTGTGCATCCTGATTATTAATAACACTTGTATTCACAAGAAGATAATTGAAAAATGCAACAAATTTCTTGCCCCAGGTTTGCTTAAAGGATTATGACTGAACCAATAAATGCGTACTTTAAAGAACAATAGGGTTGTGCATCTCGATTATTGTTGGTTAACTACAAGAGCATGTAGCATCTATCTTCAAGAAACTTTTAGAACAATCTAGAGCCTACTGAAACCTTTAGATGATCATTATAGGGTATGCCTCTTAAGTTTAGCTTGCGCGGAAGAATTTAAGAACTGTTAGTGTATGTTAGTGTCTCATGCCCTTTCACTCAAAGCGGGAATGAAAAGTGGGCTCCCGTTACATGCCATAGAAAGAACAATAAGCCTTACGTAGATGCATCTAGAACGAAACAGACAATTGAGACCATCACACAAAAGCATGCAGTAGAGCAAAACACTCGCAAGACTGACAACACTTATGTTGCATCTACAGGAAGGAGTCAAGCTCTACTAATGCTAGCGGATCAAAGCCTAGAAGCAATACAAAGAATGATAGGATCCAACGAACATCAAGTAGAAGCAAGCAGAATAAAGTAGAAGCCCCCTATAGGAAGTTTAAGTCTAGTGCTAATAAGAACAATCATGTTTCATATTGTAATGCAAATTTTAAGAATGTTGCTTTTTGTCCAAAGAAAGAGTTTTGGTTTTACTATTTTTCTTATCTTATAATGAATGTTTGTTTTCTGCAATTCATGAATGCTTGTGTTGTTCAATATATTAAGAAATTGCTAAAAACGTTTTTTTTTTTAAATGTGGCTTAACATCGGCAAAATCAAAAAATAGTTTAAAATACATGCCGTAAGTGAATGGGAAACCAAATGGTGAGGGTCTTTGGTTTTAGGGTCTTTACTCAGTATTTTGACTTCTTAGATGGAAACCAACAGGAAGGTATGTTTAATATGGTTGGTAGGTAATAATAAATTAATTTACGTACTCTCAGGCCTCGGTTATGTTGCCCGTCCTATTGGAAAAAAAATTTGACTCAACACCTTTGAGGATTCCTGGTTGGTTGTAGCTCCTTAGGCGGGAGGAAACAAGTCGGATGGATTATTCAATTTGCTTAGAATGTAACTGTTTAGAGAGATGGTAAGAGCGACTGGGTCAGCCATGGCTTAGCCTCACTTGGGGGGTGCCATTGGGTTAGGTGATATTTTGGGTAGTCGGTGGTTTGGTCTTTGGAGATGCGTTGCCAGGGCGTGGCATATGCGGGGGGAATGATCCAACTGGGCCACTGATAGTGGGTTTGTGGTTGGGGGGGGGGGTGGGGGGGTGGGGGGGGGGGGGGTTGGTGGGGGGGGACAGATCAGAGGTTGTCTTTCGTGGTTTTTGTATTTTTATTTCGGGTTGCGTTATTTATATTGTATATTTAATTATGGATATTTTGTGAGTAATTATGGATTGTTTTGGGATATGATTGAGAAAGATGGGGTTTTTTGTGGGACTGGGGGGATGGTGATGGGGCGAAGTGTTGTTGTGCGGGGTTGGTGGTGAGGTTGATAGGGGGTATTAGTGTGGGTATTTGCGAGGGTGGGGGTGGGGGGAGTTAGGGCTCGGTATGGGGGGAGGTTGGTGGGAGTGGGGTTAAGGGAGGGTGTTGGTGTGGTGGTTGTATGGGGGGGTTGTGTTAGGTTGGTGGTTGGGGGGGTGGGGGGGGGGGTTGGTTGGGTGGGGTGGGGGGGTTTAGGGGGCGTGGGGGGACGAATCTTTAAAACTGTAGGTTTTAAATGGATTCCCACTTGTAGGACATTTAACTTGGTAGGAAACTGTGCCTCCCTTCTTCTTCTAATGACACGTCTACCATAGTTGTTCCCCCCGGATATATCTTAACCACCACAGTAATTCCTGTTGATGTACCATATCCTAAACTAAGTCTTAGATATGCCAATGCTCGGGGATCACTCTCTGAATGCATGTTAAATACAGAATGTCATCCATTTAATTTACATGATTTTGGATTTGAGGGAATTATTCGAGATAAAGAGCTTCCACATTGGAAGTTCGACTATCTATGAGTTACTTAGGTTCACTAACAACTTGGAACCCAATCGAAAGTTAGGGATCCATCCTTTTGTAAATATGTTTTTCTTTTTTCTTTTTGTGCAGATTATAGAAATTATTCTTTGGTATTTAGACTCCGGGTGTTCCAAACACATGACTGGACACCGTGATAAGCTTATGAATATTGTTTCCAAGTTTATCGGAACGGTCCGATTTGGCAACGATCATTTTGCAGCTATAATGGGATATGGAGATCTACAAATGGGGAATATTCTTATTTCACGTGTTTACTATGTTAAAGGACTCGGTCATAATATATTCTTCGTTAGGTAATTTTGTGATTTGGATCTTGAAGTAGCTTTTAAAAAACACACTTGTTTTGTACGGAACTTGGAAGGTGTTGATCTACTATCAGGTTCTCATAGTTCTAATCTTTATACAATCTCAATGGCGGATATGATGAAGTCTTCTCTAATTTGTCTACTATCCCAAACTTTAAAGATAAAATATTGGTTATGGCACCGTCGTCTCTCTTACTTAAACTTCGGTACCATAAATCAGCTCGTTAAGCAAGGTCTCGTCAAAGGGCTACCTAAGTTGAAGCATACTAAAGATCATTTGTGTTCGGTATGTCAAATGGGAAAAAGCAAGAAGGAATCCTATCTACATAAGCATGAACCAAGTACAAATGAGAAACTTCAAATGATGCATATGGATTTATGTGGATCGATGCGGGTAGAAAGTATAAATAAGAAAATATATATTCTTGTCATCGTTGATGATTATTCTCGTTTTACTTGGGTGAAGTTTTTGAGAACGAAAGATGAAGCTCCAGAAACTATCATCAAATTTCTGAAGCAAGCTCAAGTTAGTCTTAATGCTACAGTAAGATATCTTCGTACCGACAATGGCACTGAATTTATCAATCAGACACTACAGAATTACAAGGAAGAGGTTGGAATTACTCATACGACATCCACTGCACGTACTTCACAACAAAACGGTGTAGTTAAAAGGCGCAACTGCACGTTGGTAGAGGCTGCAAGGACCATGCTTATTTTCTCCAAATCTAAATCTATGGGTTGAAGCTATAGCTACTGCATGTTACACTCAAAACTGATACCTTATCCATACCCGCTATAATAAGACTCCATATGAACTGCTTAGAGATCGCAAACCAGAACTCAAGTATCTTCACGTTTTTAATGCTCTATGTTATCCAACAAATGATTTTAAGGATCTTGGAAAACTTCAGCCTAAAGCAACATTGGAATCTTCATCGGTTATTCACCATCCAAGAAGGCATACCGGATCTACAATAAAAGAACCAGACAGATAATGGAAACAATGAACGTACAATTTGATGAACTTACTCAGATGGATTTTGAACAACACGGTTCAGGACCCAATCTTCATGGTTTGACTTCTGGACACATTAGTTCAGGTCTCATGCTTAACCAGGCTGCGTCAACATCAGCTAAACCTCATTCAAATAATGATTGGGATTTGCTGTTTCAACTGATGTTCGATGAATACTTCAAATCTCCAAGTGTTGTATCTACCCCTATTTCCACTACAACTCTACTTCCATCAGATATAGCCGAAGCATCTTCCTCTACTACCATTGATCAAGAAGCTACCTCTCTAAGTAATTCACTAAACAATGAAACTTCATCTCTCCCAATCAATTCTACAAATGTTAAAATAAATGAAGAAGTTGCAGGGTCTGACAGTGACACATTTACAAATCCATTTGCTCCTCTAGAAACCAGCTCAGCTGAATCATCTTCAAGGATTATAGACACTTCAAACATACACACTTTCCAACAACCTCCAATTTACATAAAAAGATGGACAAAAGATCATGTGTTAGTAACAATCATCGGCGATCCATTAAAACTTGTTTCTACAAGACGTCAACTTTCTACCGATGCTTTATAGTGTTATTTCCATGCGTTCTTAGCTAAAGAAGAGCCAAAGAATTATAAAGAAGCAATGGAGGAATCTTGTTGGATCGAAGCCATGCAAGAGGAAATCCATGAATTTGAGCGGCTTGAAGTATGGGAGTTAGTACCAAGACCAGACAAAGCTATGATTATCAGCCTAAAGTGGATCTTTAAAGTGAAACTTAACGAATATGGTGGTGTGCTGAAGAATAAGGCTCGGTTAGTTGCAAAAGGTTATCGTTAGGAAGAGGGGGTCGACTTTGAAGAATCGTTTGCACCTGTCGCTCGCATTGAAGCTATGAGAATATTTTTAGTCGTTGCAGACAATAATATGGTAGTATTTCAGATGGATGTGAACACGACATTTCTGAATAGGATTATGAAGGAAGAGGTGTACTTGAGTCAACCAGAAGGGTTTGTTAATCAAGATCATCCGAATCATGTATTCCGATTGAAGAAAGCGCTTTATAGTTTGAAACAAGCTCATCGCGCATGGTACGACCTACTCTCCAAATTCCTACTCAGCCAGAAATTTGTCAAAGGTGCAGTCGATCTGACATTGTTTACTCGAAAAGAAGGAAATGATCTCATACTGGTACAAATCTATGTTGACGACATATTTTGTGCTTCCACTAATCCAATATTTTGTGATAAATTTGCAAAATTAATGAGCAAACGTTTTAAGATGTCAATTATAGGACAAATATCATTTTTTCTCGGACTTCAAATTTCACAAAGTCCCAGAGGTATCTTAATTAATCAATCTAAATATGCTCTTGAAATGCTCAAAAAGTATAGTTTCGAAAAATGTGATGCTGTTGACATCCTCATGGTAGGACAGTCAAAACTAGATGAGGATCCAAACGGGACTCCAGTTGACCCTACTCGTTATCAAGGAATGGTCAGATCCCTTATGTACTTCACAGCCAGTCGCCCAGATCTAGTGTTTGCCGTCTGCATGTGTGCTCGGTACCAGGCAAAGCCTACCGAAAAGCACTTAACTGCGGTTAAACGGGTCTTTCGGTACCTAAAAGGAACCATTAATATAGGTCTATAGTATCCTAGGGACATCGATTTTAATCTAACAGCTTTTGTAGATGCTGACCATGCAGGTTGCCAAGACTCAAGGAAAAGTACATCGGGTAGTGTACAAATTTTAGGTGAAAAGCTAGTAAGCTGGTCGTCTAAGAAGGTGAATATATCTCCCTGTCCGGTTGTTGTGCATAAATCCTATGGATGCGGTCTCAGTTAACTGACTATCGATTTGATTTTAACAAGATTCCTTTGTACTCCGACTCCCAGAGCGCCATCGCCATATCTGGCAACACTGTGCAACACTCTTGGACGAAACACATCGCTATTCGCTACCACTTTATCAAAGAGCAAGTTGAAAACGAGGTTTTTGAGCACTACTTTGTTAAGATAAATTATCAGGTAGTGGATATCTTCACTAAAGCACTCGCGAGAGAACGCATCGAATTCCTGATCAAACGCCACGGTATGCAAAGCATCACACCGAAAGAGCTGAAACGTCTTGCAGAGTCAGACAAAGAGTAACCTGGTTTACTACTTCATGTATCCTATGTATGATAAGTAGATCAGAGTTTTTATTTTTTAAAATTTTTTCAAAAACCAAATACAAAAATATAAAATTTCAAAAAGAAAATATAAAATCAGAAAATATTTCAAAAACCATAAAAATCTTTTCGACTTGTATTTTAGAATCGATAATATCTATGACCTTAGAAATATCATTGAATAATGACACAGGATTATAGATAAAGTTCGACTGAAAGTTTAAAACATTTTAAAACATGTCATCTCAAATTTTCTTCTCGCTTGTTATTAAATATCAGATAACAACCTGGTCCCTAAAGAAAAGGAAATTGTACGGTTCAATGCAGTTATCCTTAACAACAAAAAGAGAAGTCTTTTTGGTCTTGAGTTTAAAGATTCAAAACATTCCAAGTTTTGAAACTCAAGAACATGACTTGTGTACATCTTGCTACACAACTCGCGCTTTAAAAAAAGGAAAATGCATGTCAAAAAGTGCATTTTGTCCTTAAAAGATTAATTTTCTTTATCTCAAGTAATTTTTCTCAAAATGTGTTTATCAAACATGCTCGAGTTAAACAAATTTTTTCAAAAAATGCTACAAATAAAATCAAAATCAGTTTTGTCATTTAAAATGGAAAATATTTTCAATAAAATTCAAATGCTCGAACAAATCCAAGAAATCTTTAAATAGACTACGGTCTTTGTTTGAGGGGAGAACGAGCTTTTATATGAAAATTTCCAAAAATGTTTAAAAATAATTCATCACTATTAATTAAATTGGGAAAAAGGATCAAGAGATTTTGAACGCTCAAACAAATTCTACAGCACTTTAAATAGAAAACGGGTATTTGTTTTAGGGGGAGAAATTATTTTCAGAAAATCAAAATTTTTAAAAATAATTGTGAAAATAATTTTGGAAAAGTGTTTAAGATAATTAATTGATCATCGTTTGAGGGGGAGTTAACGAGATTAACTCCGGGACTATGTTTATAAAATAAATTTAAAACTTAAGGGTAATTAGTGTAACTTTAATTAGTTATATATCTTTAGGACCTAAAATGTTATCTAGTTTTATATTTAAGGTGTTAGGGGTCTTGCTTAAACTTTAGGATTAGTTTAAAAGAGTTTAAAACCTCTGGGGACTAGTTTTGCTAAAAATCAAATTCCCTCCTTTTTATACCCCTACAACCGATCCACTCTCACAAACAACACATTTTTACCAAAAAAATTTTCCTCCCTCTTTCTTTCTCTCTTGAGGATCGGCCAAAACCACAAGACCAAACAAGAGTCCAATTTTGATCAAAGGTAAAAAACGAAAGTTGTTAATAATCATCTTCTAATCACTCTTATAACAAGAATTGTTTCATTTCTTCACTAATTTTGAAAAATCAAAGATTTTTGATTTAAGATTCATAAAAGTTAAAAGTGCTTAGATGTTAATTTTTCTTGAGGGGTTTTGTAGATAATGATGATACTAGACTAGTGTTAACTAGAATTTAAGTGAATTATTGTGAAACTTGATCAAAAAATAGGTGTTTGGTGCATTTTTCCAACCAAACCACCCTTAGGGTGTGTTTGTTTTGATTGTTGAATGTATTGTGTTGTGTTGTTAGCTTGTAATCACTAATCTTGCTAGTTGATAACAAAAAGGTTTAATCTTTAAGCCTCAATATCAAAGACTAGAGATTTTTTTGAAGGTGAAGACTAAGTGTTTGATAAAATGCTTGTAAAGACTTTGGTGATTTTGGAAGACTCAAGACTCAAGAATTAAAGACCTGAAACACGAAGCCTTGAGGTCTTATACCGTACCACATGAGCCGAAGCTCATGGGTCGGTTAAACCAAGACCACCGAACCAACCACAATCGGTAGCCCATGGCTAACCGAACCATGGTCGGTTGGTCACTATGGCCTAACCGAACCACCATGGTCGGTCACCATGTGGTAACTAAACCACCCTGGCACCACCATGGTTGGTTTTTGTCGACCCACCAAGCCTCCAAGCCCAACCGCACCCTTAACGGGCCGGTTACAAAGCTTACACAATTAGGCAGGCTAAGCCCACCGAACACTATGGTTCGGTTAGCCCAACAGATCCAATTAGGCCGGTTAAAGCCCATTATTGTTTAGCCCGATGTTTAAGCCCACCGAATAATATTATCTGATATAGTTTAAAGGCACATTGGACCGAGACTAAGTTTGACTTTTTTTGACCCTCGTATCATGTTTGACCAAAACAATATTATAACACCCCGTGTTTTAGGTCATTGTACGACGTCATTATTTAACTATTTATTTTTAGTCTTGTACGCGTTTGCTTTTAATTATAATCGTTAAGTTAAATCGCGTAAGCTAAAAATTGTCATTCAACGTAAACGGACATCAAACAATTAAATGTTTACGTCAAGCAAGTGTTAGATAATTATTTGGAGGATAATTATTATCTTTGCATATTTTATTTTTATTGGTTACGTAAAGTGTTTACGTTTCGCGATAAAATACATTTAGGCATACCCAGAACCACCCAAACTTTTCTACGCTTCAACAAGTACCCATTTTTATACCCAATACCCAAAGTTTTATAAAAATGCACCCATATTTATCACCTTAGCCGAATTCTTCATAAAGGAAATAAACCAAGACTTACAAATTACAAGTTATATCTTACTACATATTAACCTACAACTTGTAACTTAAAAATAATGCTAGATATTTTCCAAGATATCAAAAATCATATTTGTACTCCCTCCTCCCCTAAAAATTCGGATGGGAAAGTAGTCCCAAGGGGCAAAGAGTTAACAATTTACCAACTTGAAATTTGTATAAACCTTTCTTATTAAAAGCTTAAGGACTTTTAGTTAAGTCTTGACTGAGACTTCCTTAAAACCCTCATTGTGTCTTGGACTTCCTATGGCAATCTTGACTAGTCTATGGTAAATATATAGAGTGCAAGTAACATAGAAAACACACACATCACTCCTTAACAAGAAAACTTTACATATTCTCATTTTTTGCTTCTCCTATCCTACGGCCAACACCAAAAACCCCTAAACAATTTATACCAAATTTATTTACAACACATACAAGTATTCCTACAACATATCTAAGATATACCAAGAAGGTTTGAAGGCTTGGTTAAGCATTTAAAAGGGTTAAGCAAGGAAAATGCAAGATTAGGGTTTACTTGGAATTAGTGTTTTCTTTGTATTAGAAGCTTGGGTTTATTATCTAAACTAGGGTTTAGATCTTTTTTTTCATCATCATACATCATATTAAGGTTATCTAAAAACTTTAATCTCTTTACGTTCATAATTTTATGTGTATATAATGAAATGTTACGTCTTTTCGCGCTCTCACCATACTAGGAAAACTTATTTACATGAAAAATGGATTTTTTACTTGTGATCATGATTTGGTACACTTTTACTTATCTTATATGGATATTAATATAATGTGGGAACGGAAGTATAAGTATTGCACAAGTGTTGTTTATGTATAAAAAGTATATATAAACTAGTGGTTTTAAAAGTTACTTAATAAGTTTATAAGTATAAGGACTTGTTGATCTTGTTATCTTGGACAATAATTGGACAAATCATGGACTAAGGACTTTAAGTATGTAGGACATGTGATATAAATGGTTGTAGAGGACTTGTAACAAGTTACTAAACTAAAAAGTTACAAAAACAAGTTTAAATACTTTATAACTAAAAACCCAAAACATTCTGTGTAAATTCAAAATATAACATATTTATTTTATGTTTTTATTAAATATTACAAGTTACAATGATCGTAGGCATGTAGAGAACTCGAAAAACTGATTTATAACGAAGGAGATACGGCATTTGCAAGTTACACAATAATAAACGCGTTTATAAAAGAAATTTTATAAAAACTCATTACAAACCACCTCTGATATAAAAGGTTGGATATTTTTCTCAGATATTTCATATTTTTAGGATTCCAAAACATTAAGAATCATAATTTTTTGATCAATAACGAAGGAGTTATGGATTTTTTTCGTGTTTACGATAATTAAAGTTTATAAAAATAATTTTATGAACTATGAACATTAAAATCACTATTCATCTCAGATACATTTTGGAAAATACATTAATTAGATAAAACTTTTAATTACGAAGACGTTCTCGAAGATACATTTTGGAAAATACATTAATTAGATAAAACTTTTAATTACGAAGACGTTCTCAGATATATTTTGGAAAATACATCAATAAGGTACGACATTTACGAGTTTACGATAACTAAATTTATAAAAGTGTATGAACAATGAAAAGTACTGTTCACTAGAGGACTTAAAATATGAAAATGTAATATTTTGATAACTCGCCTTAATACGAAAGTGTGGACATAAGAAATGTAAGAAACGGACTTAAAACGAGAAAGTTACGTCGTTTTTACTAAAGAGATATTTATAAACGTTTTTACTTTGTAAATATAATTTGATGGTGATGTAGCTATTTAGAATTATATACAGTATTAGTTATTCAAAGTACTTAGTACTCATACGGCCTATAATTAATTAGGTTGCATTTGAGCGTATTTGTGACGCATTTTCAAGCATTTGATTTACATTGTTAACTCATCCACTCGAGGTGAGTTCATAGCCCTACGTTTTACATTTATAATGATTTACAAGTTTTGGGGTGAGAAACATATACATGTCTTACAATTGGACGCAAGTGGACATTTCACATTACGATTACGTGTTTGCCTAAGTAACGATAACCCTCTAAGCCTATTTTCATAAACTGTCAATTACTTGTTGTGAGCGTGAATGTTATAAATAAATCTATTTGGGATTGACATCCCTGTTTGGGTGAGTCATGCTCACTGTGCCGGTATGCCGGACAATGAACGTATACCATATCGGATTTGGGATGTTGCGGGTTAGAACATCATCACGGGTGATGTTGGCAATTTATATTGCAATTCATACATGTCGAGCTTCAGTGTCATGAGCTTAGGGAAGCGTAATTACATTTTATGATGTTTGCATCTGTTTCATTATTATGGGAAAATCTTACGGTCCTACATTATACATTTTACAAACCTATGAATTCACCAACATTATTGTTGACGTTTTAAGCAATGTTTTCTCAGGAGATCAATGAGGTACAAGACCAGGGATACATTGGTGGTCGTTATTTTGGAAGTCGTATGCATTAAAGATTTGGTTGCATTACATTTTGGGGATATATTTTGTTATAGACTAAAATCTATGTATTTTGAACAATGAACAAGTAAAGTTTTAGACTTGTGTAACAACAATTTGTTAAATCTAATGTATCAGTTTTAAACGAATTTTAAATGGTCGTTCTTATATATATCTTGTGCTATTGATCTATGAAGTACCATCCCCAGACCCATATTCCACTACGACCCAATTTGGGGGTGTTACAGATTGGTATCAAGATCCAAGGTTATAGAGAACCAGGTCAAATGTTTTTGCTGGACTATAACCGTTTCTCAAACATTGCATTCATACAAAGGGATTTTTACTAGACATACATACATTTGTTGCATTAGTTGGTTAGACTAGATGCATTCAAGATTGATATACGTGTTTATAATATAGTACGTATATTAAAATAAGAGTCTTATATTAATACTTATATAAACTACTTTTGATTTTTAGATTTGGTCATGTTAGATTCAGAGGATTCTACAGTCACTTACACGGAGGTATTTAGTCCGTTCGAGGATTTGTCAGACATAGGATCTCCAGGATTTGATGGACTGCCCATGATGCCAGAGGACCCTTATGCTTATATGGTGGCCGCTTTTCAGGCCCCACCATCACCGAATTATGTGCCTGACCCTAAGGAGCCAAAGCAGGCACCAACTTCACCAGAGTTTGTTTCTGAGCTTGTATATCCAGAGTTTATACCACCAGAGGATGAGGTGTTTCCAGAAGAGGAGCACCACTGCCTGCTGCTGTCTCACCTACTACCGACACACCAGGATACATTGTAAACTCTAATCTAGAGGAAGATAAGGCGGATCTTGAGGAGGACCCCACTGATTATCCTGCCGACGAAGGAGACGATGACGATGATGATGATGAGTCATCTGATGATGACAAGGATGATGATGGTGATGTTGAAGAGGACGAGGATGAGGAGGAGGAGGAGGAGCACCCAGCTCCGACCGACTCTGTCCCACCACATGTCTGTCCCACCACATGTACAACCATATCACTTCCTTCAGATACAAAGGTTGCCAGACTTCTTGCCATGCCTACTCCACCACCATCACCACTCTCTCTATTGTCATCACCACTACCCTCGATACTATCACCACTACCTCAAATACTATCACCACCATTACCTGTATCATCTCTACCACTACCTGCTAGCCCTACTTATCCTTTGGGATATAGAGCTGCTATGATTCAGCAAAGAGCCGAGACACCATCTACTTCCCATCCACTACTATCGAGTACCCCACCATCAGGGACACCACCACTCTTACCTATACCTTTACATACTCCATCACCACCTATGCTTCTTCCCTCTACTGTCTATAGAGCAGGTGTTTCTGAGGTTACATAGCTGCCTCAGAAGAGGTTGTGTATTGCTCTAGGTCTAAGATATGAGGTCGATAAGAGTTCATCTGCTCCCACTACTAGACCTACTGGAGGCTTTAGAGCAGACTATGGATTTGTTGGCACTTTGGATGATGAGATTAGGCGAGACCCCAAGAGATATGTTAGTTATGGGATTACAGATACTTAGGATGAGATGGTTAAGGACATGCAAGGGACACCCACAGCGACTGATGTAGCAGGACTGAGTCAGCGGATGACAGATTTTGTCACGACTGTCAGACAGGACACATATGAGATTTATGTGAGACTGGACAATACACAAGATGAGAGATTGTTGATGAGCGATCAGCTCAACATGCTACGTGGAGAAAGACGCGCTCATGCTCGTACTGCTAGACTGATGGAGAGTGATGCTATACTTTCTCGTAAGGCTTGGGTATAGTCGATGGATGTTAGTGACATAGCCCGTTCTGAGGTAAGAGCATTGCGGACTATAGTGCTAGCACAACAGGCTGAGATAGGAGCTATACGGGCAGCAAACCAAACCCGACAGGCACAGCTTGTGGAGACATTGACACTGATGAGGACACTACAGACACAGGTGACAGGACTCCAGAGTCAGCAGGGACCCGCTGGTTGTCCAGCACAGCCTGAGGTACCAGAGGAGGCCGGTAGTAGCTCTTAGATTGGTTATGTTGTAGCCATGTTGTTTAGCCTACTAAGTATTACGGGTGACTCCCGGCTAGTAAAGCTTTAGGTTCTTTATATTTCCTTATGTAACCTAATGGTAGTGATCATTTTGTAACCGAATCAGGTCATGTATGTTTCCAGATTATATATGGAAGGGATGTATTATGTCATGTCTGTAATCGAATTTATTATGAATGAATGTCGATTTAGCTACACCATTGTTAATTTCAATTCAGTTGTATATTTTACTGTGCTATGTGATCTCACTTTATTTATTGTGTATATGTCATGTCATGGTTATGATTTGTATGAAATATAACGGGTATTATAATTTTCTTATGATTTGAAGAAAATGGCACCAAAACGAACCACAAGATCAACACCAGCCGTAACAACCACCACCACCAACTTAAGGCACTAATCGACCAAGGCGTTGCTAATGAACTAGCAGCACGTGACGCTGACAGAAGCCGAAATGGTAAAGACAGTCATGATTCAGGCACGGGTGTAAGGAGGCAAGCTCCTCCTGCTCGTGAGTGCACTTACCCAGACTACATGAAATGCAAACCCCTATACTTTAAGGGTACTGAAGGAGTCATCGAGTTGACTTAGTGGTTTGAAAGAATGGAAACTGTGTTCTGTATAAGCAACTGCTTTGTAGAAAACCAAATCAAGTTTGCTACTTGTACTCTTCTTGGAAGTGATCTAACATGGTGGAACTCCTATGTTAAGACTGTTGGTCACGATATTTCTCATGCAATGACTTGGACAAACCTAAAAAAGAAGATGACTAACAAGTACTGCCCAAGGGGTGAGATTAAGAAACTTGAGAGTGAGATGTGGAATTTGAAGGTTAAAGGTACCGACATGGTAAGCTATAACCAACGTTTTCAGGAACTGGCATTGATGTGTGCTAGGATATTTTCAAAAGAGTCAGATGAGATTGAGAAATATGTCGGTGGTTTGCCCGACATGATTCACGAAAGTGTAATGGCATCTAAGCCAAAAACCATGCAGGATGCAATTGAATTTGCAACTGAGCTGATGGACAAGAAAATCCGTACTTTTGCTGAACGACAGAGTGAAAACAAAAGAAAGAAAGATGATAACTAACAACAACAACATAACAAGAGGCAGAACACTGGCAGAGCTTATGTTGTAGGGTCTGGTAAGAAGAAACCTTATGGAGGATCTAAACCTATGTGCGCAAAATGCAACAATCACCATGACGGTCAATGTGCTCCAAAATGTCACAAGTGCAACAAAGTTGGTCATCTGGCTCGTGACTATAGGAGTACTGCAAATGCCAACACTGCTAACAACCAAAGGGGCACTAGGGCAGGTCAAAAACCTACTTGCTATGAATGTAGAGCCCAGGGACATTTCAAGAGGGATTGTCCAAAGCTAAAAAACAACAACCGTGGTAACCGAGGTGGAAATGGCAATGCTCTAGCGAAAGTGTATGCGGTAGGCCGTGCAGGGACAAACCCAGACTTAAACGTCGTTACGGGTACGTTCCTTTTAAATAACCGCTATGCTTCGGCCTTATTTGATACTGGTGATGATAGAAGCTTTGTGTCTACTGCATTTAGATCCTAAATTGATATCACACCATCTACCTTAGATCATTATTATGATGTTAAACTAGCTAACGGGAGAATAATTAGGTTAAACGCTATCATTCGGGGTTGTACACTAAATTTCTTAAATCACCCATTCAACATAGACTTAATGCCCGTAGAACTTGGTAGTCTCGACGTCATAATCGGTATGGATTGGTTGGCAAAGTACCAAGCTGTCATTGTTTATGCCAAGAAAATCGTTTGTATACCCTAGGGAAATGAAACGTTGATTGTTCACGGTGACGGAAGTGAACGGGGAAACAAGACTTATTTGTACATCATCTTGTGCACTAAAACGCAAAAGTACATGCTAAAAGGATGTCTTATCTTTTTGGCACATGTTGCTATAAATGAGACTGAAGACAAGTCGGAGAAGAAGCGACTTGAGGACGTACCAATCGTTTGAGATTTTCCTGAAGTATTTCCTAAGGACTTGTCGGGTCTCCCTCTGACTCGACAAGTGGAATTCCAAATCGATTTGATACCTGGTGCTGCACCTGTAGCACAGGCACCTTATCGATTGGCCCCGTCCAAAATGAAAGAATTGTTAGACCAACTCTAAGAACTTTCTGACAAGGGCTTCATAAGACCCAGTCCCTCACCTTGGGGAGCTTTGGTCTTGTTTTTCAAGAAGAAGGATGGATCGTTTCAAATGTGCATCAACAACAGAGAACTAAACAAGCTGACGGTGAAGAATCGTTATCCACTCCCAAAGATTGATGATTTATTTCATCAACTACAAGGATCTAGTGTTTATTCTAAGATAGACTTGCGAAGTTATCACCAGCTTCGAGTACGTAAAGAAGATATTCCGAAGACGGCATTCAGAATTCGATATGGTCATTACGAGTTCTAGGTTATGCCATTTGGTTTGACGAACGCACCAGCGATATTTATAGATCTCATAAACCGCGTGTGCAAGCCATATTTCGATAAATTCGTGATTGTCTTTATTGAAAATATCCTCATCTACTCCAAGAACAAGAAGGAACACGAAGAACATCTTAAGGCAATTCTAGAATTGCTTAAGAAAGAGGAGTTGTATGCTAAATTCTCTAAATGTGAATTTTGGCTTCCCAAGGTACAATTTCTTAGCCACGTGATTGATAGTCAAGGAATTCACGTAGATCCTGCCAAGATCGAATCCATAAAATATTGGGCATCTCCTAAAATACAAACGAAGATTCAACAATTTTTAGGTCTTGCTGGGTATTACCGAAGATTCATTGAAGGATTTTCGAAGATCGCCAAGTCAATAACCAAGCTTACTCAGAAAGGAGTTAAGTTTGATTGGGGTGACAAGCAAGAAGCAACATTTCAACTGATTTAGCAGAAGTTGTGTAGTGCACTAATTCTGGCTTTAACCGAAGGAAGCAAAGATTTTATCGTATACTGCGATGCTTCAATCAAAGGTTTGGGCGCTGTGTTGATGCAAAGAGAGAAGGTGATTACTTATGCATCACGCCAATTGAAAATTCATGAGAAGAACTATACGACACATGATTTAGAATTTGGAGCACTAGTGTTTGCTTTAAAAATCTGGAGACACTATTTGTATGGAACCAAGTGTACGGTATTCACAGATCACAAGAGTTTACAACACATTCTTGATCAAAAGGAGCTGAACATGAGACATCGTCGTTTGTTAGAATTGCTCAGTGATGTGTGTTTTTTACAAGTTTTAAATTTATAATAACTAGAAATACCGATTTTGACTAAAAACATGACATTCAGGCAAGTATACCCTATTCGAGTGTAATATAGTATTAGGTAAGACCAGGTCATTCCACAGGAATTGAAGTTTTCACAGTTTGTAATTAAGGAGCTAAGGCTAAAATGATTGTCACGGATCAAATTAACCAAATCATGCATATATTGGATAAAAGGATGATTCAAGCAAATGATTAAAGCATGTTTGTTTAGGCAATGATCACTAGGATAATGAAATGTTTAGGATAGTGTTTATAAATTTGGAGAATAAAGATATCACAAGTTGTAAATCCTTTCGGCCTTTAAATATAACTAGTGAATATATCGATTAATAACAACAAATCCTCTTGGCCTTTATAAGTTATTATAATCAATATAGCAAGTGAATGATAAAACATAAGTTTATAAGTATCCTTTCGGCCTTTACACTTTGAAAATCATGTTTAACCATTTCAATAAACACATATCCAAACGCTCCATATCAAAGATCACAATATGCCTAAACAAACATAAGATTACTACTCCATGATCAGAGTAACAAAACACATAACATTCATCATGGATTCAACAAAGATTATATTCAAAAGAGTAACAAGATTCATACCAATTCCAAGAGCAAAGTATATTGATTTCACAAGAATTTCCTAAGAACACTTTATTATATTCAAAGAAAAATCTAGAAACTATGAACAATTCTGTCACAATCGCTTATTGATTCGAAATAACACTACAACTATGCCTCTTTGATGGATCAAAACCTAAGAATAATGATGAACATCAACCAAGACTATCCAACTTCTTCAAGAACTTTGATTCTAATAGTGGTGATGATTTGTGTTATCAAGGTGTTTTGGATCAAAGGTTCTCAGGCCTTTATCACCAAAAACACCTCTTCTAATGATTCTAAACGAATGGGGAATTGTGTGTGACAGTTGTGTGTTATGGGATGGTTTGAGAGGGTATTTATAGGATTTTTCGGGGCCAAAGTGCACCTCACTTACAAAAAAGTGTGCAGCACTTCGAGTGTTAATGCACTTGGCATTTAAGTGCCTTTAATTTCCTTTAATTTCAGTT
>BQNB010062339.1:0-36117 GCA_026074375.1 Tanacetum coccineum | reverse complement strand
GTTTTGTTGTTTACATGGTTTGTTGTTGCCGCTTAAACTTTTGCATACCATCCGACCAACAAATCGCCCAAAAACAAAAGAACAACCCAAGTACGAAATAGCCCGAAATTGTTTAGGCACAAAACAAGCTCCGCCGCAACGCGCGGGCTGTATAAGAATGATCCATTTGTATGTGTGTTGCTCTCTATTTATAGATGAGCATCTAGGGTTTGCGAGATAAACTCGTTTAAGAAGATCGACGGTTGGAAGCGAGCCATGTGTTGATCATGTGATGGGTATACAAGGATGACATGTGACATTTCATCATTTGCTTGGTACGGTTTCATCGTGGTCCTCACAATTTTGTCTGTTTTCGGTTGTGTGTCTCTCATTGGCATATGTCAGATTGTTCTTAACTGTTAGTGACAGTCAGAAGACAGCTCTCCGACACGTGTATGTCACACGGCTTGAGAGGTGCTCCTAGGCCTTGTACGACCTAGGGATGTGGTTAGGCCTATTAAATGTCGATAACATGCATTCGCGGTGGGCTTGATTTTGATGTGTGATTAGTGAGGTGTGGAGTTATGGACTGCTATATTGATACGCTATCAATTCTCGTAATAGTTTAAAACACCTAGCCGTGTCTAATAACTTTAGAGAAATTTGTGTCCACGAAACAAATATTGTTTTTATTTCATTTTAAACGGCAATTCACTATCTTATAATATATCGTAAATGGACTATAATTCTATTTTAAAGACGACTTTCACTCATAACCATATAGTTTGGGAGTATTCTAAACGGGATATGGTGGAGTCATAAGCCTTTGGCCGGAAATTTTTTGTTTCTTTCATTCTTTCTAATCTTTTTGGTTGCGTAAACAATACGAGTCGGCACGCATGTTACTTAATGAGTATTTAAAATCAACTCGATTTAAGTTTAGTCGAACTCGGGTTGACTTGTGTGAACTTTTAAACTGAGTTCGAGTATTAAAGTAGTATCAATGACGTATAATAGGCATACCAGGCCTATGGGTCTGAGCCGTATTATTACAATGGGCTCCAGGCCCAACTAAACAAATAGACAGGCCAGAACTAAGCCCAGGATCGCACGGTCACGACCCAGACATAGCAAGACGGGCGTGGATCAGTTTTAGCCGCTTCCGCATATCACCTACGAAAGGGAATTCATGTCCGCTTTTTTGTTTTCCCCTCTGGATACTTGTTTTATGGAGAATTCTTTAAAAGTGGCTATGAGTTTAGAGTCCACATTTGCTTGAAGATTTTGTATTCCCATTTGCCCAGCTATTCGGAGACCAGCTATTAGGGCTTCGTACTCTGCCTCGTTGTTGGTAGCATTGAATCTGAACCTTAGGGCATAGGTGAATTCTATTCCTTCCGGATTCGTAATTATAAACCCGGCCCCGAAACCGTCGATGCATGATGACCCGTCCATAAATAATACCCATGGGTCCGGAAGTTCTTCCCTTTCCTCTATTGGTGTATCTAATGTGTCGTCCTTCGGACGTTCTACGATGAAGTCCGCCAGGATTAATCCCCTTACTGACGTTCTCGGTCTGTACTAAATGTCATGTTCTTCTAATTCGAATCTCCATTTGAGCAACCTTTCTGTTACCTCCGGATTGGACAGCAGTTGCTTTATTGGTTGTTCACTGATCACGACTATTGTGTGTGCCTGGAATTACCTTTTTAATCGTTTGCTAGTACTTACCAAGGCAAGTATTAATTTCTCTATTGGAGTGTAGTTGATCTCTAGGGCCTGTAATGCACGACTAACAAAGTAAATAGACACTTGCTTCCTATCTCTTTCCGTCATCAGGCCCGCACTAATAGCCTCTTTTGCGGCTGCCAAATACATAATCAGCTCCTCTTTTTCCATTGGTGCAACTAACATTGGCAGCTCAGCTATCAATTGCTTCATTTGTTTAAACGCCGTTTCTAGTTTCGCGGTCCACTGGAAATCGCTTTTCTTTGTGCATTTTTTCAAGGTTTCAAAAGAATGTCAAGTACTTTTCCGTAGATTTAAACAGGAATCTGTTTAAGCTTGCTAGTTTCCCATATAATTTTTGCACGTCTTTCAAAAACTTTGGAGATGGTAGGTTAAGGACCGCTTCTACCTTGTTCGAACATACTCTTAGTCCGTCCGCGTCCACTTTGTACCCCAAGAAGGTGCATTCCCTCATTCCAAAGGTACATTTTTTGGGATTTAACTTCATGTTTATCCCCCTGAGGGTCTAAACGCTTCTTCTATGTCTCTGATCACTTCTTTTTCCGTGCGGCTCTTAATGACTAGGTCATCTACATATACTTCCAGGTTTCGGCCAATCTGTTTTTGGAAAGCCTTATCCACCAGGCGCTAGTAGGTTGCTCCATCATTTTTTAGTTCGAACGGCATTTTTGAATAACATAATATTCCTTGGCTTGTGATGAACGCCGTCTTTTCCTCATCCTCTTCCGCCATTTTTATTTGGTGGTATCCTTTGTATGCATCTAGGAAGCATTTGAAAGGGTATCCGCAGAGGGATTCTACCTTCCAATCTATTTCCGGTAACGGATAGCCATCTTTGGGGCATGCTTTGTTTAGGTCCTTGAAATCCATGCACATTCTCCAACTGCCGTCGTGTTTTTTCACCATTACTGGGTTTGACAGATAGCTATGATAATGGACTTCCTTCATGATACCGGCATCCACTAGCTTTTCTACTTCTTCGTAAATTCCTTTATTTCTTTCCGGTGCTTGTTCCCTTTTCTTTTGTCTAGTGGGTAAGCATCCTTCACGGATATTTAGTCTATGTTCGGCTACGTGCCGCGGAACTCCGGTCATGTCTGCCGGTTTCCAGGCGAACACATCAAGGTGACGTCTTAACAATCCGCATAGCTCCTTTCGTCCTTCTTCCGTCAGAGTAGAGCCTATCGCTACAGTTTGTTCTGGATACTCTGGGTGGATTGCCACCTGAATTTTTTCTTCTGCGACTTGGTTAATGACAGGTCGCGGCATCCCTGGTTCTGAAACCATCGAGCATTCTAGTGGGACAATCCTGCTGCTTCGTATTGTGATTATTCCGCCAACAACTAGGAATTTGTTAGAAACAAAGAAGTCTCGGTCACTAGTAGTTGTTTAGCATTTACTAGCTCGTTAATTAATGATGTTTAATGTAATCGGGCCGACAAAGAAAAAGCCCGAAAAGCCCATCCAAAATCCCCTTTGAGGGTTATAAATACCCTTCACATGTCAAGGTTTATGGTATCTGATGATCTCTGTAAACAAAAAACTCATATCTCTTGTAAGTTTAATCATCCTTCATTAATTTTCTTTCTAGTTTTTCTCTTGATCTTTAAACCTCAATCTTTCTTGTGAGATGAATAATTATTGGAACCATCAATTGGTATCGAGACTAAAGTAGGTAGTGTTTTGATCTTGTGAGTTTAAAAAAAAATTTACTGTACACGGTCTATTCACGGTACTGTTCATGGACATAGTTCAGTACATGTTCATGGTACTGTTCATGGGTTGGTTACTATTTCATCCGCAAAAAAAATGACTTTATTATAATTTTTATTTTTTTTTTACAAACTTTCGGCTGGGGTTTTTTTTTAAATTTCGGTTTATTTTAAAAAAAAAACTTTCGGTTGATTTTTAAAAAAAAAACAAGGGATTCGGTATATTTTTTGTAATAAAGAAGGAGATCTATATTTTTGGGAAGTAAATACTTGTTTCCTAAAATCAAGGGATTTGATTTTATCTTTGGCGGTTAATTGTGGAAGTAAATATTTGGTTCCTAAATTTAAGGGATATAATTTTCTATTTTTAGAAATTATATCCTTGTTCTTTTTTTCTTCTACGTATCTCAACATTAATTCATTATTTTGTTCATTGTTTTATGGTTTCTTCTTGATTTAGTAAAATCCCGCGAAAGATACGATTCTTTTCTCGGTTTTAATCAAGGATTTATAAAATCCCGTGAACATTAATTGATTTCAATCAAACACAAACAACCACTCAAGATCCATTCATATCTCTTACAAGATGGATGTGAAAACACAGACGGGTCCATCTACTAGATAGGGCACCAGTAATGATATTGACTTTCATTCAGAGGTACAAACTTATGATAATCACTTCTTTGATAATATGAATCTTCAGGTATCACAAGAGATACACGGGGGAGAACAACTAGACTCCGATGTTGATTCGGTTATCGATGATCATGATAACACCATTCCATATCATCAATACCAATTAAACAACGAAGTTGAAAGTGTTCCAACTGATGTATCTTCTATCATACCTGGTGAAATATCTGTGATTACTATTCTAGATGATTTGAGGTCGCAACTTGAGGGCCATATTAAAACTAATAAGGAACAAAGCTTTGCTAATGATTCCTTAAAAGCTGAGCATGAGGAGATAATAAAAAACACAGGTAGGTTCAATAATCTAGAACAAAGTAAAGTAATTGTTAAAAAGGGATTTAGAACCAATTGGTGTTTTGAGTAACCAAACGATATGTGACCTTGAAGAACCATACTTGTTCTTTAAACAACAACTTTACAACATGTCTAGTCAAACAAGTCTTTGAAAACAGAAAGTGAAAAGTTAAAAGCAGATAAAAATGCTCTTGAGATTAGTTATCTAAGGAATTAGTATTGGTTAGAAATTTTAACCAAGGTTGTCCGGAACTTTTGCTAAATCGTATGGATCAAACCTATGTACAACATATCCCTATGTTATCTAAATGACCAACTTTTTCCACAAAGGACTTACACAAATCTGCTCTTGGTCATCGTAATCCACTGTATCTCAAATCAGCTCAGCTATGTCGCCCAACCCTATATCTTGGTGACGTAATTGTAGATCATGTACTTACCCCACCCCCCCTTGGGGTATATGATAGTGAAGAGAGCTATTAGTTCAAGCTGAAGTTAGTAGAACTAAGATGTTAGAAAGGATGAAAGACCCGTTGTGCAAAGTGTCATCTAAGCCAATAATTTATGCTAAGTTAAATAGTTTATATGATACCTTTGTGCCTCAAAAGTAGTTTTCTAGTGAACAGGTTTATTGGTTACCAACTAATGAAGTTGCTAGTTATAATTGTAACCAGTCTAAACCTGTAACTAACTTTGTTCGTACTCGTCCAGCCAAGAGTCAAGTTAACACTCAGTTAAAAATGTTAAAAGCATGTTTTCCAGAGTTTGATAAGGTTGTCAAAGGCAGAACGACACCCTCATATATAACAAATGGGGAGTGGCGTTTTGAACATACCAAAAAGTGCTTTGTAGAAGAAATAATTCTTTTTTATGAAAAACTTAAAACGCATGTTAAAGGTATAGAAGATAATCTTTTCAAAGAAGTATCTGAATACATGAAAATATTTGATGAGCTAGACAAAGAGTATGATCAATATGTTATTGATAAGAAGAGTTTGGAAATACAAAATAAAAATCTCCTGATTCAAAATGAGTGTTTGCTAGTTGAATCTGTGTCTAAAGATAGCTGTTCTGTTGTGCCTATGAGCGTTGAACCTAGATCTAATTGCGTTGAGGAACACTCTAGAAATCTGGAACTTGAAGCTGAGATTTTAAAGGTGAAACAACTACTTGTTGAAAAGAAAATGATGTTTTTCATTGAAACGAAATATCAGGGAATCGAGCTGAAATTTACTAAATTACAAAAGAATGTTTTGAAACATCCCTAGGTTTGTAATAATTCATAGCATCACTGAAACTTAATGTATTTTTTGAAAATCAACAAGTTGAATGATTAGCTTCAAGGGAAGATGAGTTACTCAGGAAGTTAGAGCTCAAATCGATAAACATGAACGAAGTTAGGTGCCAATACCCCAACCTGAGTACTCGAGAATTCAAAGCCCTAGAGAAAAATGAATACTAGTTATTCTAAAAGACGGAACTCAATGTGTTTAGGATTATGCACATGATAGCTTAGGATGATTATGTGTTCTATTAAAAAAAGCGTTATCAGATTTGTTATAAGTCTAAGCAGAAAGTAAATCAGTAATTGTGAGTAGTAAAGCAGATGTCCTGAGAAACAAAAGACTTGCTCCTGTCTTGGTATGACATTGAAGCCACAGGTATCCCTCCTCAGAAAAGAACCAATAGGGAAGCCAAATCTCCTTTAACTAGGAAAGAGACAGTATCTTTAGTTAAACGGACTAACTTGTATGTAAATCTGTCTATAGGAATAAAATCTGTCACTAAAGCTAGCAAGTTAAAATCTAAGTGTGAGACGAAGACCCATAGGAATTTGCCAGCTAGGAGTGAGAACGTGAAGAGAGTAGATTAATCACTTAGGAGTTTGATAAAAAGAAGGTTATGGTTCTAGTTAAGTGTATAAAACGTACTGGATTTACTTAGAAGTCTGTTTATGTTTGCAAAACATGCAATGAATGTTTGGTTCTTGGTAATCATAATAAGTGTGGTGTTAAAAATTTGAATTTTGTGAATGATAAAAACCCCAAGGTCAATAATGATGAGACTGTGAAGCAAGTTTAGAAAGCTACTGGCAAAATATTTGCTAGTGTTGGTTCTAAGTGGAGGCCCACAGGAAGAAAATTTACTTTAGGTGATACGTACCCTTTAACTAGGATCACTAAACCTAAAGTAGTGCCTTTAGAAAAATCAGGAAGCGTTAGTACTAGTGAACCTGCTAATACTGTCATTGTAACACCTAGGTTCTTTAAGAAGCCTCTCACTAGTTACAAACGTAAAGATAGCCAACTAAAGGACATTTCCACTGGCAGTCCCCCTAATGCAGAAACAAAGGTTGTCAATGATCCTGTGAATGCTAATGATTTATCTGCTAACCAACAGGACCCTAACAAAAATAGGTATCCGATGTCTCAAATCCTACAGCATCCTCTGTTTTCCAATGCAGGTCGTACAGATCGTCCTTTGGTACTTGGACTCAGGCTGCTCAAGGCATATGACCGGTGATCGCTTAAAGCTCAAA
Organism: Tanacetum coccineum; assembly: GCA_026074375.1. Taxonomy (NCBI): domain Eukaryota; kingdom Viridiplantae; phylum Streptophyta; class Magnoliopsida; order Asterales; family Asteraceae; genus Tanacetum; species Tanacetum coccineum. Next base: position 29,151 of record BQNB010062339.1, on the reverse strand, counting down.
CAATGACTACAGCTCTTTAAATAGAAAACGGGTCAATGTTTGAGGGGGAGAATCAGTGCTACTAACAGTCTTGTAGGAAATGCACACAAAGGATTTTTGAACCATTTCATTCTTCCTCTCATGAGATGTATCTTATCTAAATGGAGGAAAAGTTGTTGCTGATTTGTTGTTTGAACGTTGGAACGAACCACAGGCTTGCTTCTTCAGGTCAGATGATTTATCACTAGTCGTTCTACAGTATCTTTCAGATTTCGTTTCCATTACTTATTGTACTATATGGTTTAAAGTAGTTTATCTATATCTTCATTGATTGAGGGGGAGCTTAAATTTATTTGTTGATCAAAACCATACAAAAGTTGCATACTTTTGATCAGGGGAGAAAATGTGACTTAAAAAATATTGACTAACTAATGATTCATTGTTTATACGTGATAGCTTGAACCTTGCATGTTGCATATACAACTTTCGATATCGATGCACATGTGATAGGGGGAGCAAAAGATTAATATATTCTAAAATTGTCAAGGATACAAACTTTTATGTTATACACAAGTATCTTGTTAACTACAAGAATCTTTTGCTTCATGATCTTGGTTTACATATATTGACTTGGATAGCGGAACACTGCATGGGGAATGTATCATTCTCATATCCACTCGGGGATATATTTCTAAAATTTGATAGAAGTGTTGAATTGTTGATTGGTTAAACGGTTTTCAGCAGTGTAAGCTTATCAGTTCCTATCGTTTTTAAGACCATCAAAGCATCTTTTCCATCAAATGGATTTTAAGGCGTCTTGAAAAGGGTTAATGTTAAGTTTTGACCTGAGTTAGGTAGTCTTGTTGTGAATACTTTCGTGTGTTCAAACGATTGAATCAACAATTTGACTGTGTTTCAAATATTTATGTGATCGACTCTACGAACTTAATTGTATTAATGAGGTCGACCCTATGTTGCAAGTGAGCCTAAAGAAGCATTTGGACATAGGTTTTGTGTGACACGAATTATACGGTATAGTCACAAATAGTAACTGTTCTGACTCACTCTTTACCATTCTAGTAGTAGCAATGTTATTGGTGTGTTAGTCTACAGACATCTGGTCTAGAGAACAGCAAGCATACAGGAATCTGATACTTTGGTATTGGAGGACTTAAAGGCTTTGAGCTGAAAACCTGTCAAGGAGGTTCTTATAATGAATCTACATGATCACAGGTGCAGTACTAGTACTGTAATCATCAATCCTTACAGAAATTAGAGTTATGGCAACCTGTGAAGATTGAGTATCTTCATTTATACTCGGTCCCTTCAAAATATAAAACCCTTAATGTGTTTAAAAAATGTTTTTCTAAGAACACATTAAGTGGATTTTCATATAAATGTTTTTTGTTGGTGATAAATTTTTGGAATTAAGACAAACGACTCAAGGAATCAATGTAAACCACATGCTCATACTCAAAGACTCTAAGATATTGAGAAAGCTAAATACTTGAAGCTTTTGCACCTCTGAAATCAAAGTCTTCTTCAAAATGTTAAAGATATGAAGATTGAAGAGAAAGAAAATAAAAGCTTTCAAGATACAAAACTTTGAGGCATGTTGGTCAAAGTTCAACAAATGACAATTATTAAAGTAAAAACCCACATAAAGTTCATGGAATCTAAAGATCATAATCAATGTTATTCAAGTCATATGAACAAGCTCCGAAGATTAAAGTCAAAGTGCAGATTGCTACAACAAGCACAAAATATCAAGGGAAGATTACAAGGACTACGAGCTAAAGAAATCTACATTGAATGCTATGACACAATTTTTGCAAATCAAGAGTGACCTCACTTAGGGGGAGACTGTTAGAAACAAAGAAGTCTCGGTCACTAGTAGTTATTTAGCATTTACTAGCTCGTTAATTAATGATGTTTAATGTAATCGGGCCGACAAAGAAAAAGCCCGAAAAGCCCATCCAAGGCCCCTTGAGGTTAATAAATTCTTCACATGTCAAGGTTTAGGGTATGTGATGATCTCTGTAAACACAAAACTCATATCTCTTGTAAGTTTAATCATCCTTCATTAATTTTCTTTCCAGTTTTTCTCTTGATCTTTAAACCTCAATCTTTCTTATGAGATGAATAATTATTGGAACCGTCAGAATTTTATCATTCCATGTGCCGTAGATGGGATTGCTCGGATCTTCCTTACCCCTGGTCTTCCTATAATCCCGTGTAAGGAGATGGTGATCTTACAACCATAAAGTTCATCCAAGCGGAAGTCGAGTGTTCCTCATCACCTATCTTCACCAGCAACAATATTTGCCCTAGTGGCCATTACTTTTTTCACCGCTTGAACCCGACAATGGTGTGGTGATTCGTCCAAATTATATTTATATTTATATATATTTATTCTATTTATATATATATATAATATATAAGCAAACACTCAACTAATTGCCTTTGACTAAGGCAAAAAGTCAAAATTCACTAAATAAAATATATATGTAACCGGAAGTATGAGTTCCCGGGTCGTTTTGTCCCAACGAGGCTTAAATGGAAAATTGAATGACGGATTGATGATTGATGTTTGAATATGACAAAGGTTATGATTGGTTTTTCTATGTCTACAAGGTTAAATATGCAAAAACGTATTAAATAAAAACCTAAAATGAAAGTTTATAACTTAAATCCTAAAACGGGCACGAAAAACGAGGACTAAAAACCTAAATTTTGCAAATTAAACCCTAGAACATATTTAAAAGCTAAAATAGATTCTAAATGACAAATAATGAAGTTTAAAAAAAACTAGACTAAAAACGGAGGTCGTTTGACCCAAAAACGAGTCAAGACAAGAACGGGAACGAATCCCGTTCTTTAAAAAGTAAATTTTTGAAAAAATGAACCTACGAAACTTTTAACATTTTTCCTACAAAATATATGAAAAAAATAAAATTTTAGAAAAAAGATTTATATTTTTCTGATTAATATTTTATTTTTTATGATTTTATTAAGATTTAAATGATTTAAAAACTATTAATATAATCCTAGAGCTAAAAATATTAACCTAAAAATTTTTATAAAAATTACACTAAGTGGAGTGAAAAAGTGGCAAAATTTAACAAAATTAAAAGACCCAATTTTATCTAATGGTTAATGCTTAATTTAACTAATTAAAAAACTAACCTTAACTTATAATCTAATTTAAAAACTAACAAGGAACTAACAATGGACTAACGACAGGGATATTTGTGACAAAAAGAACCAAACTTAATTTTTTTTTCATACCCTGTAACCCCATCCCGATTTTTAGTCCAAGTCCCAATTATTGCTGATTTTAAAAGTCGGTTTTTAGCCAACGCAAAACACAAAAGTTGTTCATGACATGTTTTTTTAAAAAAGCTAAAAAAACTGTAACAAAAGACACCTTATAAAAATAAGCACTCAATAAGCCAAAAAATGGCTTATTCCCGGCTGATTGCAGAAAATGGCATTTGTTTTGGTTTTTTGGTATTTTGGACACTACAAACTCAAAATAAGCTCAAATTCAAAAAGGACGAGAGTTTTGGAAAGCTTATATGTTGCTTAACTGATTCCAATAAGCTTTATAACCAAAACATAACTTAACTTAACTCCAATTTGCATCAAAAGTTAGTAAACTCCAAAATTTTTCCTAAAATAAGCCAACCAAAATTAAAAATAAGCTAAAATCACCAATAAGCCAAAATGAAAAGTGGGCTTTTGGAAATAAGCTCACTAATGAGTCCTTATTAAGCCCACCTATTCATTTTTTAATAACGCCACTGAAAATAAGCACAATAAGCACAAAGGACTACACACTACTATTTTTGTTATTTTAATGAAAATAAGAATTTTAGACCTCAATAAGCTACATGAAATAAGATCACTAAGACAGTAAACGAAACAGGGTTATTCTACTTATAGAAAACTAATGAAATCTTGAATAAGCAGCAATAATAAGCTAATAAGCAATGATGAACCAAAACAAAGTACTTAACAGTATTAACTAAACGATACTTACTTGGAGTCCTAGTACCGCTAGCTTTAAGTTAGTACCGCTTGTTCTAAAAAACACTCTTAAAGTTTTCAAAAGTCATTTTATCAAGCATGATTTGATCACTAATTTGTTTTAAAAACAAGATTATCAAATGACAAACAACATAATGGTACTTATGAACGATTTTCAATCATGATATGCACTTAAATAAGCTATTATCTAAACGTATTACTACACATGCTGCCAGTAATAACTTGGAAAGTTGCACAAATCATTTTGAACTGATATTTAAGCAGTGATAAGTTACTATACAACATAATAAAGCATTAAATAAGCAAATATAAGTAACAAATTAGCTCTATAAGAGTTTTTTCAGTAAGTATGAAAAATCTAGAAAAAAGGGACTTACAACACCCTTGCTTAACAGGGTTGCTTAGTTTACCAGCTGATCTACAAGATCTAGACTGTCAAGGAAAAGCTCAGTTATGTCCATAAGCACATCCTTTGTTTGCTTATCATCCAAAAAAGTAAGCTGTGGTATTTTTGGGTGAATTGTTTTTGATTTCTTATTAACTACTTAAACCTTTTTAAGTTAACTTTGTGGGAAAACTGCATTTATCATTAAGCTATATTGAAAGCTTTTAAAACACAATTAAGCACTGGTTAATAACTTGAGAACTTAGAATTCAACAATTGGATTTTAACATAAAAAAAACTCATTGCTTCATTAATTCTTAAAAACAATACAAAGCTGAAAGAACAGTTGCAATAAGCTTTTAAAAGACTAAAATGACTTAATTTAAATTACAATTAAACTACAATAAGCTAGAATTGCCTTTTTGGCTTACAAAAGGGTCCTATTTATACTAGTTTCTTCATCCTTGGTCTTCCAGGTTGTGTTTCTTTTGTGAGACAAAAACCACAATGTGTTTGTTGTGTGAGAGCATTCTTAGACCAAATCCCAGCCCTTAATCTTTTTCCAAGTCATCTCCATCATTGAAATTTATTGATTATTGAAAAAGTTGAGGATTGCCAGCATGTAAAGTGGTTTAGGGGTTTAGTGGAGGTGAGGGGAATGTTTTATCCAGGGTTTTGATGAAGGTTCAGGGTAAAAGGTGGGAAAGAAACCCGTGAGTGAAAATGGGGCTTTGACCCTTTTGGAGGAAAGGGTTTTGTATATGGGTTGGGGGTGAGAGGGTAAAACTTTGTAGACTTGGCAATTTAGGTCCCTCAACCATGATATCTTATGCAAATTGTCCTTGTGGTGCTGTGATAGTTTAGCCAGTTGGCAGAGATCAAGCCAATCAACTCATATAACTCTTTTGCAAAACTCAGTCCTTGTGATAATACAAGTATGAGACATTGGCAGATTAAGCCCTTAGTTGCATTTTCCTTTAATGTCAGATAAAGTCCCTCTTCATTTTATCCTATGTAAAGTAACTTTGGTAATCTGGCAAAGTTTGGCCCCCTCAAGTTATATTCTTCTGATTTTGCTTCCTATTGACTTTGACTTTGTCGGGGCTGGCTGACTTTGACTTTGACTTTTTTGACTTTTTGACCTTGATAGACTTTTTTGGCTTCGATTTGACTTCGTCTTTTCACCACTTTTCTATTCCGTGCCGTTTTTGTGTTTTTGGCTTTTGGCCAACAACTGAGAATTTTAGCATTCCATGTGCCGTGGATGGGATTGCTCGGATCTTCCTTACCCCTGGTCTTCCTATAATCCCGTTGAAGGAAGATGGTGATCTTACAACCATAAAGTTCATCCAAGCGGAAGTCGAGTGTTCCTCATCACCTATCTTCACCAGCAACGATATTTGCCCTAGTGGCCATATTATTTCTCCGCTAAACCCGACCAATGGTGTGGCTGCAGGGACCATCTGATTTTTAACCTCCGGGCAGAATCTATTAAAGCAATGTTCATACAATCATGGGGCCTTCCGTTCCGTCCTCTTCCCCCAGCGGTGGAAAAGAGATTACTGACTTCGGGGAGAAAGTTTGAGTGATTCTTTGTCTTGCTACCCTCTGCCATGGTTGCACCATTAATATTGCCAGCGACTTGTCTTTTCCTGAGGGTTCCCCTATTTTTGTTGTCTTTGCCTGGTCTTTTCCATTATTTTGCTTTAATTCCTTAATTAAATGCGACAGCTTTCTGGCCTTTAGCATTTCTTCTATTTGTCTTTTTAGATGCATACATTCATCAGTGGTACGTCCTACTTTCCCATGAAACTCACAGAATTTGCTAGCATTCCTTTTTTCTACCGGGGTTGTCATTGGTTGGGGGTTAAACTTCCCTTTGTCCAAGGCTAGAATTTCTTTGGGCGTCTTTGTCAGGAGGGTGAATTTGTCTTGCTTTCGTTCCGTCCTTTGTTGGTTCCGGAAGCTTCCCTTCTTGAAGTTTTGCTTTTGTCCAGCTTCTTGCTGTTTCCAAGACGGGAATGACTTCTTCCGTTCGCGATTAGAGGCCGCTACCTCTCCTCTGAGGAACGACGTGGTTACCCTCATCATTTCATCCACTGACTTAGGGATTTTGTCATGTAATCGTTTGATTAGCTCGGGATTGGTAATTTCATGCATAAATCTGGAGATTTTCATGCATTCTGGAGCTCCCTTTACATCCCTGCATTCAAGCTTGTACCTCCGCACGAATTCTTTTGTGGATTCCCCATCTCTCTGCTTGATGTTGTGAATTTCGACCGGATCTTTGATACATTTTTCTGTTAGAGGTAGTTTTCTAGGAATACTTCTCTTAAATCATCGTAACTGTCGATTGATTCTTTTGGAAGTTCATCGAACCATACCCTGGCGTTTCCGGTGAGTGTGGAGTTGAACATATGGCACCAGGTTGGCATTGCCCAGCGTTCCGTCTTGGCGGCCGCTTGAAAGATTTTTAAAGGATCTTCTGGGTCTTCACTTGCGTCATACGTTTTGATATGACTAGGCATTCGGGTTCTTGGGAAGTCAAAGTAACGGATCCGAGGAGTGAAAGGATTTGTTTCTTCACATATCCATGGTTGGGATATGTCATCCTCAATGCTTGACTTTTGCTTCTTTGGTTTTGACTTCCAATGCCCTCCTGCACTTCCTTCACTTTCCGACAGTGCTTCCATTCTTTGCGAGTACTCTCTTTTGTGACGATGTTTCTCGGTAGCAACTTTTGTTTCTCTAGAGCGAGAACTCTGGTAGCATCTTTTTGTGTCCCTGCGACTGCTATAGTATGATCTATGCCCTGAGTCTCTTGGATGTGCGGACACATTCTTCTCCTTACCTCCTAGCCTGTGAAACACACCTTTTTCTAACCTTTTGAACACTGTTCCTCTTTCCGGATACTTCTTCCTTGGTGATTTAGAACGGATGTGCCTTAGTTCTGGGCTTCCGGACATGCTACGAGCACGTCTAGGTCCAAGCCTTTCCTTAAGGTTCCTTCTTCCGCTCGGCGTTCCTGACTCAGAGTGCCATGAGGCTTCTTCAAAGTTAAGACGGGATTTTACTGCTTTGATATTTTCTTGCTGCACCTTTTCTTGGTGCTCTTTTTCAGCTATGATTGGTAGAATTTGATGGTAATTTTTGTCATAGTATTCTCGTAGAGCTTCATCAGAAATAGGCCTGACCGAGTCTTTCATAGCTTGCTCCTTCCTTAGCATGTTCATCACGGCGAACGTGGGCTGACTAAGCGGAGTTTGCTCGTTTGTGCTCATGGTGAGTATTTTAGAAAACGCAGTTGTAGAAGAGGAGATACTGGCGGTAGTAGAAGAGGAGGGGCACACTTGGATGACTCCAGTCCACGAATACCTAACGGAAGGAATCCTCCCCGAGGAAAAGAAGAAGAAAAGGGTCGTGCGCCGCAAGGCGGTAAGGTATGCAGTGATAAACAAAACACTGTACAAAAAATCCTTCCTCGGGCCATGGTTACGATGTCTGAGACAACTCCAGGTAAACTACGTTCTGAGAGAAATCCATGAGGGGTCATGCAGTATGCATTCCGGACCAAGATCCGTGGTAGCAAAAGCTTTAAAATCAGGGTACTACTGGCCAACTATGCACACAGATGCTAGAAATTTGATAAGAGAATGCAGTGACTGTCAGGTCCACCGTCCCGTGCCAAGGAACCCACAGGAAAAGCTAACGCCCATCACGTCTCTGTGGCCATTTTACAAGTGGGGAATCGACATAGCCGGACCTTTTCCGGAAGGCCCCGGCAAGGTCAAGTTCCTGATAGTGGCGATGGATTACTTCACCAAATGGATAGAAGCAAAACCTGTGGCAACCATAACAGGGGCTCAAGTTAAAAAGTTCGTATGGGACAATGTGGTATGCAGATTTGGTCTTCCAGGAGAAATAGTGTCTGACAACGGAAAACAGTTCAGGGATAACCCATTTAAAGACTGGTGTGAAAAGCTAAGTATCCGCCAATGCTTTGCTTCCGTAAAGCACCCCCCAAGCTAATAACTTGGGAGAAAGGGGGAACAAAAGTTTAGGGGAAGGAATCAAGGCACGGTTAGGTGAGAAAAATAAAAATTAGGTAGAAGAGATTTCACACGTCTTATGGGCACATCGTACAATGATCAAGTCAAGTAATGGAGAAACACCATTCTCATTAACATATGGAGCGGAAGCAGTAATCCCAGTGGAAATCGGCATGCCAACCTTAAGGACCGCGGAAGTTGATATGATCAAAAACAATGAAGATTTAGGAATTAATTTAGACCTTTTAGAAGAAAAAAGAGAGCAGGCAGCAATCCAGGAAGCGAAAAGCAAAGCCAAGATGGAAAAATACTATAACGCCAGGGTCCGAAGCACAAGCTTCCGTCCGGGAGACCTCGTTTACCGGAATAATGAAGCAAGCCACGCGGAAGACGGGGGCAAGCTCGGACCTAAGTGGGAAGGGCCATACGAAGTCACAGAAGCATTGGGCAGAGAAGCATACAAGCTTAGAGACCACAATGGAAATACCCTTCCGCGAACATGGAATATCTGCAACCTTAAGAAATGCTATATGCACGAAATGTAAACATCCCTTGCACGCAAGGCAAAGCGGAAGAGAGGGCACTGCTCAAATTTTCTTTATTTGTAATATATTTTAATTTTAATGAATGAAAAGTGAAGCCTAGCTACCTTCACAAGTTTTTACTTTTTACTTTAAGTTTTTTGTTTATTTTATAATTCGCAAAATTACTTGAATATTGTATGAATCGGTAAGATGCGCACATTCAAGGGCACGACCCTATAAATATTATCCCGAATAATGAAGGAATGAGTAACCTAACAACCAATTCAAGTACGTAAGAGTCATTGTAAGCCTGGTACTGGGAAAATGTCCCACAAACATTTCACTAAGACTATTATCACAAGCATGCAACAGTGATTAAATAAGATAGCATGAAAAATGCTAACACAAAAATTAACAGATGTTACGCAACAATTACAAGTAATATTCACATACAGACAAAGCCACAAAAGGACCACACACGGACACAACACTAAAATAACAAGAATACAAGCTTACAGAACGGGAGCATGCTCCGGCATGGTATCTAGTTCTTCTTCTTCTTCAAAAACAACCTTAGGGGAGGGAAGAACCAAAGTAGATAACATCTCCGAGACTAGATAGGTCTGAGCAAAGGTGGTTGAAAGAGCAGTTGTCACGGCTGTAGCAACATCCGCAGAAGGACTTGCCTCACCAGTTAGATTTCTAGCGGATAGGGGCTCGATCAACGGAAGCATGGAATCCGTAAGAGACAGGCGACGAGCGGCTGCGTCCCCTCTAAGCCATAAAAGACGATTGTGCGCCACCTCTAAGGAAAAGGCCAAAGAAGTTTCTCCAATAATTACATGATCCTCCAGTCGATGAATTGGAATCATGAGTTAATCAAGGAAAGGTTGTAGCTGGCCGGCTTCAGAAGTTTCGGTAGCAGGACCTTCCAAGCACAGAAGGTCCATAATATCTGCCATGCTAGCATCCTTATTAGCCTATAACTGAGAAAGGATCGGAAAGCTCACACCTTGAAGGGTATTGATGGCAGCAACATAATCACCTTCGGTGGAAGAGTTAAACGCAACAACATTTGTAATACTCCTTCCGGCTGTCCCATGCTTAATACCCGCTACTAAACCATCCTGCATACCTTTGTCAATAGCATGACTGATAGCCTCGCCCATAGCAAATAGGTACTCAGGAGATGAAAGGCACTTTGCTAGCACAAGCCTGAGTACACGGCTAAGGATCTACCTCCGCCCGGCTATGGTAGTCAGATAGCGGGGGTAAAACTCAGCATCCATTTGAAGGACCATTTCTAAAAGGTCAGAATCTATAGCCGCAACACGTTCGCTAAGAGCTCTCATATGTTTATCCTGCATCTTCTCAACCTGTTCTTTAAAAAGCTCCAAGGCAGACTCCAGCGAGCTTTTCTGTGAAAAAAATATGTGTTAGTCATAATTAAAAGGGCAAAAATACGATCAAGGATGCGAGGAAACCTGTAGATACCTGAGTGGCAAGACAATCCTTCTCAGATTCTAAGGAAGCTACCTTAGAATTGAGCTCATTGCGGGAAAGCCGGAAGCCGAACAAATCAGCAGTAAGATTAGCAACCTGAGAGGAAAGGGATGCCAGCTCAACATCCTTGGAAGCAATCACAGACTCAAGAGTTTCAACCCTCTCGGACAGAACATTCTTTTCTCCTTCAAGAGCAAAATTCTTCTCATTCAAATCCCTTAGCTCAGTACCCTTGCAGCATCTGCAGCCTCTACCACAGATAGTTGGCTACGAAGGGAGATAGCTTCAGCAGCCTCAACTTCTTTCAAAGACAACAAAGACTTTAGATGTGCAATTTCTGCGTCCCTCTCTGAAAGAAGGGCAGTCTACTCATCACATTTATCTTTAAGCTCACCCTTCTTCTCCAAATTATGCTCCACCCGCATCCTTACCTCCGCCCCTAAACACACTTGCCATGTGGCCCCGACATTGAACTCAGAATAAAGCTGATCGTAATCCATGGCATGCAGCTGTGTAAACAAGGCAGGGGGCAAGATGATCCGTCATGTTACGACAGACATAGGGATCGTCAAGGACAGAGTCATTAGTTACCTTCCATCTCAGAACATACACACGCGATGGTTTTAGTATCGAGGCTTTAGGAAGCATAAAAAGAGTCAGACGAAATGGAAGGATTCTTGAGCTTAGAAATATTGGTCGCATCCGCATCAACCCCACCTGCGGACGCAGAATCTCCAATATGCTCAAAGTCTTTAGGCGCGTCCTTAGCTTTTGAACCAGTAGCAACATTAGCATCAACAGTGGTGGTAACGGCAACCGTCACTACCGGAACATCCGTGGCAGATCTGATAAGAGAAGCGGCCTCATAATACGAACCTGAATGATGGGAACTATCTGAAGAGACAACATACCTCTTATGAGGAGGACGGGTCTGCAAATTCAGCCCGGACACAGAATCCACAGGTTCAACATCAGGCATAGGGTCACGGATGCAGTGACAAGTGGTCTTGCGGCATCACTAGGAATAACAGCGCCCTCCAGAACAATACCACGAAGGGCAGAAAGAGATTTCCCATCGGTACTGGGAGGCAAAGACTGGTGATCATCCCTTAACTTTTTCAAAGGAAAGGTAGAGCCACTAGCGTCCCTAAATACTTTTCTCTTTCGTTTCTTCTAGGGCTTCTCAGCAATAACTTCTGAAGCATCTTTAGCAATAACTTCCTCCTGAACATCATCATATTTTTAGCAGGATGCTCCTGCCCAGCATTATCTCCCTCATCAAAAAGCCGATCGATGCTATCACTACTGCCTCCCGAGGCAACAGTAGTAAGAGGATCCAAGGCAACGGTATGACCTTTAGTCATCTTCAGCAATTTAAGCTCCGTATCCGCAAGGTTCCTTTCCCCTACCCGTACCTTAGTAGGATCAGAGTGACGAATAAACGCAAATAAGTCCATCTCTGCAAGAGTAACAACAAAGGTGTTAGAAATAATAATAACAAAACAAAATTTAATACGTAAAAAAAATGTACCCACCCTCATCACCATCCCAGAATGTTGAATAAGAATTCTCATCCAGTGTATAGAAACGGCTAATACCAACCCAACACAAGAAGGGTTTCGGAAATTTTTGGAACGGAGCGGTATGAATCCGCAGAAACTCACACTCCTCCGTATCATACTGAGAGAGTTTGGGAGAAGGATCTTTACTCAAAATTTTACTTTTCAAAGATACAGAAAGGGGAAAAGCCTTGGAATCAACCCAGAAAAAGTGGTCGTTCCAATTCTTCACGGAATCTAATGGTTTAATATGGCAAACAGGAGCCGCGTCAGGATGTTTAATAAATGACATCCATCCTTTATTATAAGAACCGAGGGATGGAATCCGTGGACGCGACATAAAATCTCAAAGTGGGAAACCTTGGCCGCCCCAGATTCGGACAGTTGTAAAAGATGAATATGAAAATGATCAAGAACATCCACAAGAAATTAAGACAAAGGAAGCCGATAGTTAGCAAAATCAAAAAATTGGGTGTATACGCCAATCTTGCCATCAGGGCTTTGCAAAATACTTTTGTCCGGACTAGGAAGTGAAGGATGAACACAAGCAGGTATGTGATACTTGGTGCACAGTGCATCTAAAGATTTTTGGATCAACTTATATTTAATATCACGAATCATACCCATCATGATGTATAAGAAAAGAAAGAAAACCTAACTTGGTAGCCTAAAAGAAAGATGAAGCGGTAGAAAACGTGGAAAGTAGTTAACAAAGCTCAAAAATTTTAACAATGGAGGAAATTCGTGGCAAAAGAGAAAAGAGAACAGTAAAAACAAAGGGGTATTTATACCCTTGGCATAGTAAATGTACAAGGCAGAAAGATGATGACACGTGTAAAGCACTACGCAAACCGACGGATGAGATTTAAAGTAAAGGAGATGTGATGCCAGTTGGGTAACTGACACCAAGTCGTGTCACTCAGAAAATAAAAGGTCAGGGTGAAAACACGTCACCCAAACCCTACCTAACTAAATAATAAGTCACGGAGAAGCCACTAGCCACGGAAGAAAAGTCTTGCGACACTACAAAAGTCTAGCAAGCTACACCGCACGCGTCAAAGTACCGCAAGCAATGAACCTACTAGACTGGGGGACTTGATGACGTATAATAGGCATACCAGGCCTATGGGCCTGAGCCGTATTATTACAATGGGCTCCGGGCCCAACTAAACAAATAGGCAGGCCAGAACTAAGCCCAGGATCGCACGGGCACGGCCCAGACATAGCAAGACGGGCGTGGATCAGTTTTAGCCGCTTCCGCATATCACCTACGGAAGGGAATTCGCGTCCGCGTCCGCAGTCACGATTAACACGGATCCTTGCCCGACAAGGGTCCCACTCCGGCCACTACAACTATAAACGAAATACTAGGAAACCCTAGTATTTGGTTTCCCTATAAATAGGAGTCCTCTGACACACCACAAGGTACACAACTTTCTGACATTCTTTACACACATATATTCTCTGACAACATGAGCACTTACTCTTACGCCGGAGTCCAATCGTGGGGTCCGTCCCCACGATAAGGCTAACGGTTCTTTTCTCTACATATGCAGGGAATCATTTCTCTTACTTGCTCTAGTACAAGATCCAATCTATTAGTCACTTACCGGCCTGGCCCTGTAAGTATCCTCAATCCACTTCATTCCCCTACACGCACTTTGTACTAACAAGAAAAGGTGCAGCAAAAAAGCTCAAAGCAGTAAAAGCCCGCCTTAACTTTAAAGAAGCCTCGCGGCACTCTGAGTCAGGAACGCCAAGCGGAAGAAGGAACCTTAAGGAAAGGTTTGGACCTAGGCGTGCTCGTAGCATGTCCGGAAGCCCGGAACTAAGGCATGGCCATTCCAAATCACCAAGGAAGAAGGATCCGGAAAGAGGAACAATATTCAATAGGTTGGAAAAAGGTGTGTTTCATAGGCTAGGAGGTAAGGAGAAGAATGTGTCTGCACATTCAAGAGACTCAGGGCATAGGTTATAGCAGTCGCAGGGACACAAAAAGTTGCTACCAGAGTTCTCGCTCTAGAGAAACAGAAGTTGCTTCTAAGAAACATCGCCACAAAAGAGAGTACTCGCAAAGAACGGAAGCACTGTCGGAAAGAGAAGGAAGTGCAGGAGGGCATTGGAAGTCAAAACCAAAGAAGCAAAAGTCTAGCGTTGAGGATGACCTATCCCAACCATGGGTATGTGAAGAAACAGATCTTTTCACTCCTCGGATCCGTTACTTTGACTTTCCAAGAACCCGAATGCCTAGTCATATCAAAATGTATGACGAAAGTGAAGACCGAGAAGATTATTTAAAAATCTTTCAAGCAGCCGCCAAGACGGAACGCTGGCCAATGCCAACCTAGTGCCATATGTTCAACTCCACACTCACCGGAAACGCCAGGGTATGGTTCGATGACCTTCCAAAAGAATCAATCGACAGTTACGACGATTGAAGAGAAGTATTCCTAGAAAACTACCTCCAGCAGAAAACATGTATCAAAGATCCGGTCGAAATTCACAACATCAAGCAGAGAGATGGGGAATCCACAGAGGAATTCGTGCGGAGGTACAAGCTTGAATGCAGGGATGTAAAGGGAGCTCAAGAATGCATGAAAATCTCTAGATTTATGCACGGAATTACCAATCCCGAGCTAATCAAACGATTACATGACAAAATCCCTAAGTCAGTGGATGAAATGATGAGGGTAACAACGGCGTTCCTCAGAGGGGAGGTAGCGGCCTCTAATCGCGAACGGAAGAACTCATTCCCGTCTTGGAAACAGCAAGAAGCTGGACAAAAGTAAAACTTCAGGAAGGGAAGCTTTCAGAACCAACAAAGGACAAAACAAAAGCAAGATAAATTCACCCTCCTGACAAAGATGCCTAAAGAAATTCTAGCCTTGGACAAAGGGAAGTTTAAACCCCCCACCCCCTCACCAATGACAACCCCGGTAGAAAAAAGGAATGCTAGCAAATTCTATGAGTTTCATGGGGAAGTAGGACATACCACTGATGAGTGTATGCATCTAAAAAGACAAATAGAAGAAATGCTAAAGGCCGGAAAGCTGTCGCATTTAATTAAGGAATTAAAGCAAAATAATGGAAAAGACCAGGCAAAGACAGCAAAAAAGGGAGAACCCTCAGGAAAAGACAAGTCGATGGCAATATTAATGGTGCAACCATGGCAGAGGGTAGCAAGACAAAGAATCACTCAAACTTTCTCCCCGGAGTCAGTAATCTCTTTTCCACCGCTGGGGGAAGAGGACGGAACGGAAGGCCCCATGATTATTGAGGCTGAAATGGGAGGACATTGCGTGCATCGCATGTATGTGGATGGAGGCTCCTCCTCATAAATTTTGTATGAACATTGCTTTAATAGATTCCGCCCGGAGGTTAAAAATCAGATGGTCCCTGCAGCCACACCATTGGTCGGGTTCAGCGGAGAAATAATATGGCCACTAGGGCAAATATCGTTGCTGGTGAAGATAGGTGATGAGGAACACTCGACTTCCGCTTGGATGAACTTTATGGTTGTAAGATACATTCTTCCTTCAAGGGGGATGATAGGAAAAGAGCAGGGGGTAAGGAAGATCCGAGCAATCCCATCCACGGCACATGGAATGCTAAAATTCTGATGGTTCCAATAATTATTCATCTCACAAGAAAGATTGAGGTTTAAAGATCAAGAGAAAAACTGGAAAGAAAATTAATGAAGGATGATTAAACTTACAAGAGATATGAGTTTTGTGTTTACAGAGATCATCACATACCCTAAACCTTGACATGTGAAGGGTATTTATAACCCTCAAAGGGGCCTTTGGATGGGCTTTTCGGGCTTTTTCTTTGTCGGCCCGATTACATTAAACATCATTAATTAACGAGCTAGTAAATGCTAAACAACTACTAGTGACCGAGACTTCTTTGTTTCTAACAGTCTCCCCCTAAGTGAGGTCACTCTTGATTTGCAAAAATTGTGTCGTAGCATTCAATGTAGATTTCTTTAGCTCGTAGTCCTTGTAATCTTCCCTTGATATTTTGTGCTTGTTGTAGCAATCTGCACTTTGACTTTAATCTTCGGAGCTTGTTTCATCATGACTTGATAACTTGATTCTGATCTTTGATTCCATGAACTTTATGTGGCCTTTACTTTAATTTGTCATTTGCTGAACTTTGGACCAACATGCTCAAACTTGTTATAATCTTGAAAGCTTTTATGTTCTTTCTTCTTCAATTCTTTATATCTTTAACATTTTGAAGAAGACTTTGATTTCAGAGGTGCGGAAGCTTCAAGTATTTAGATTTCTTGATATCTTAGAGTCTTTGAGTATGAGCATGTGGTTTACATCGATTCCTTGAGTCGTTTGTCTTAATTCCAAAAATTTATCACCAACAAAAAACATTTATATGAAAATCCACTTAATGTGTTCTTAGAAAAACATTTTTAAACACAATGAGGATTTTATATTTTGAAGGGACTGAGTATAAATGAAGATACTCAATCTTTTCGGTTGCAATAACCTCTAATTCCGTGAGGATCAATAACTGCACCTGTGATCAGGTATATTCATTATAAGAACCTCTTTGACAGGTTTTCCAGCTCAAAGCCTTTAAGTCCTCCAATACCGAAGTATCATATTCCCATATGCTTGCTGTTCTCTAGACCAGATGTCCGTAGACTAACACACTAATAGCATTGCTACTACTAGAATGGTAAAGAGTGAGTCAGAACAGTTACTATCTGCTGACTATACCGTATAATTCATGTCCAACATAATCTATGTCCAGATGCTTCATTAGGCTCACTTGCAAACATATGGTCGACCTCTTAATACAATTAAGTGCCGTAGAAGTCTATGGCACAAAAAAATATTTGAAAAACATTCGAAGTGTGATGAAATCGTTTGAACATTAAAACAAATTTTTTGCTGAAGGAAGATACCCGAAATCAGGTCAAAAATTAGATTAACTTGTCAAGTCACCTTAAAATCATTTGATGGAAAATGATTTGATGGTTCTTAAAAAAACGATAGGAATAGAAGGCTTAACTGCTTAAAAAACCGGATTTAACAGTCAACATTTCAACACTCTATCAATTTTAGAAAGAAGATATCCCGCGGGTATGAGATGATGATCCCATACAATTTCCGCTATCCAATCACATATATGAAACCAAGATCATGAAGCAAAAGATTCTTTGTAGATTATCAAGATACTTGTGTATAACACAGAAGTTTTGGTATCTTGACATTTTAGAATATATTAATCTTTTTGCTCTCCTACATGTGCATTGATAATGCGAAAGTTCGTTTTGCAAATGCAAGGTTAAAGCTAAAATTCATCTACACATAATGAATCATTAGTTATCAATATTTTTAAGTCACATTTTTTAAGTCACATTTTCTCCCCCGATCAAAAGTATGCAACTTTTGTATGATTTTGATCAACAATGGACTTAAAATAAATTTAAGCTCCCCATCAATCAATGAAGATATAGATATACTACTTTAACACACATATATACAATAAGTATTGAAACGAAATCTGAAAGATACGTAGACGAGAGTGATAAATCAATCTGCCTGAAGAAGCAGCCTGTGGTTCGTTCCAATCGTTCAACAACAGAATCAGCAACAACTTTTCTCACATTTAGATTAGATACATCTCATGTGAGAAGAATGAATGAGTCCAAAAATCCTTTGTGTGTGATCATGTCTCCAATACACACTATATATATATATATATATATATATATATATATATATATATATATATATATATATATATATATATATATATATATAATATAATATAATATATAAGTATATAAGGATTATATCAAATAATAGTATAGTAAGTATTTTCCGTCGGGTTCGAGAAATAAACTTTTAACCAAAGTTGTCTCAAAAACCTCCCGGGTCGTTTTCCCTCGACGAAGTGTGAATTGAAAATCGGTTAAGTCCGTGATCGTGTGTTTTGAATGGTCTCAAAGATTTTTGTTGGTTTTTCTAAATCCTACTAAATATAAATGACAAGTAGGTCAATACACGGAAGCAAGAAAACAAGAAATTAAAATTGAACACGTAAGCATTTAAAACGTAAACGGGAATTGCGACATTTAAATCCTAAATTATCTAAATTAAGTCCTAAAATGATCTTTTTGGTTTTTATAAGTTTTAAATAACTAATAAGCTAGAACAAAGAAAACTAGACTAAAAACGAAGGTGATAAGGGCTTAAAAACTTTAAAAACGTGAACGGGATTCAATCCCGTTCTTTAAAAAATCAAAATTTTGCAATTCTAACCCTACGAAAGCAAATCTAATTTTCCTAGGTCCTAAATGATAAAAGAAAATTTTCTAAAAAAGAATTTTATTTTTTTGACTTTTATTTTATTTATTACGAATTAAAAACTGTATTAATGAAAATTAATTGTTAAAAATAGTAAACAAATTTATAAAAATCTGAGAAAAATCTAAAAAATACTTTGAGTAATAAGGAATTTAAGAAAAATAAAAACGGGGTTACCAGCTTATTGAATAAGCTGGTCTAAGCGTAAAAAACGCTTGAAAAGAAAAATGAAAAAAAGGTTAAACATTAACCCAATGCACCTAAGACAGAAACGTCCCTAAGGTCTCGCAAGTTGGTTTAAGGTGTGTGTGTGAGGTGTTATAAAAGGTAGAACGAGGTTGAGGTCATGGGTTCGAGCCTTGCTCACCCATGACTTCCCTTGTTCCCTTTTTTTATTTTTGCAAAATCTTTAAAAAGCAAAGTTGTAGAGAAGCTGAAAACTATCAATTTTAATAAAAGCAACTATTTTTGAAACTCACTAAATAAGCTAGAAATCAACTGAAAAGCTAACAGATTATATAAAACTTCTTTTTGATCTTTTATGAAAACTTAAGCAACTAAGAGGCTAAAATAAGCTATGACTTAGCAAAATAAGCAACTTCTAAACTAATCCTAACCTAATGATCTAATATGAAAAGAAATAAGCAAATAACACAAGCAAGAATGAGCTCAAATAAGCACAACAGTACTAACTTAGAGTTAGTACTGCTAGCTTTAATTATTAATGCTGCTCTCCCTAAATGACTTAATAAGCTGAGGACAAACTAAGATAAGCTAAAACTAACTTAATCCTAAACTTAATCCTGGAAATAAGCATAAAGAAGCAAGCCATAAGCTGAAAATCCAAATAAGCACCTATACTAAAACTGTTAACCCAAACAGTCCCTTTAGGGCACTTTAAAGCTTAATTAAAGATAAGCTAATGGATCCTTATGGCTAAATGACTTATACTACTAAAAAGCATTTCCAAAAAGCTACTTAAAACAACAATCAAAAAGAATTTTGAAAATCAAATAAGCTAAGAAAAGGATAAATGAAAAAGCTACTTATGCTGATTATCTATTTTTTAGTTTTAACTGAATTGCTAAATCTACTTATGCAGCCCTAAAAACAGATATGTAAATAAGCTTTTAAACTTAAAATAAGCCCTAATATATCTAAATTGGCCTATAATTTACTTGTGCAACAAATTTCATTAGCTAACTCTAACCCTAACTAGCTTATTTTTCAGCTTAAGAATGCCTAAAACCTATTTATGCCAGCTGATGCATTTGACACTTAAAATGAACAAACCTTAAAATCAATTGATGCAGGCCTAAGGACTAGTTTTCAACAACATTTAAACTCCTAAGAATAGAATGAGTAACCAAAATAGCTAGAACAAGCTTGAACTTAAAAAAACACATGAAACTAAACTTATGGCCACGGATTCGACTTACCACTTATAAACTTTTGAAAACCTAATTAAGCCTAACAAAACTCTTAAATCCTAAACTTATAAACCTCAGTATGATATTTAAAATGAATCCAAAGGACCTAATTGACTCAAGCAGTACTAACTCAAGTTAGTACTGCTTGACCCAAACACCCCTTTAAAAATCTCAAACACATATTCAGCTTATAAAATCAAGAGATACAGCTTAAAACTCAGGTACCAGATATTTGAAAGCTTATTATAAACCTAATGAACATATTTAAACAGCTGAATAAGCAGAAATCATAAACTATAAGCTAATGCTACTATTTTGGATTTTAAGACAAATTTATAATTTAAGCAAACTAGTGAACTCAAAAAGCAACAAACAACATTATTAGACAGAATTAAGCTAGATGCAACAGTAATAAGCAAATGAAAATCAAATTAAGCTAATATGCAAAAATAAGCTAGAATGCAAATAAGGTAAAACTAGAATTATAAAGAAAGGCGTACCTCAAACCTCAGCTAAACAGAGGTGTTTGCTCAAATGAGCTTAAATCAACAAGCTCCAGCTTGTTTAGAACAAGCTGGTGGGGGTCCAATAAGCCCTTCCCAAACTGGCTTATCTTCCATTTATAAGCTGAGGTACATTTAGGGGAGAAAATGAGTATCAATAAGCTTAGTTAAGCTTTGAGAGCTTAACTAAGTGACAAGCTAACTTAAGAGTAACAGTGAGAGCTTATTAAGAGCTTAAGATATTATTTAGCAAAATTCATAAAAGTAAAAACACAATTTTAAAGTAAAAATTCAATTTCATTAATAAGTAAAGGATTACAATGCTTTTAAAGAAAGATTACATTAAGTAAAGATGAATAAGCTAAACTACACTACTCTAAATTACCCTACTCCTAGATGATTTATTTTGTGAGTAAGAAGCTCTATTTTTAGCCGGATGTAGAGACTTCTAGATCTTGATATGTGCTAGTTGTGTGAGAGGAAATGTTAAGATGCCCTCCTCACAAATCCTCAGCCCTTGATCTTTTTTTTTGGCCTTCAATCCTTTGATCTCATCCCTTAAATAAAATCCACCCTTACACGGATCGCCAGCGTGTCATTCTTTTATGTCAGATGGTTGTCAGAGCTAAAGGTTTCTAGAAGGATGCGAGCGTGTGTGTGGGTAATAGGATTTTACCCTGGTTTGTTTGTGAAAGTAAGAAAAGGAGGGAACGAGTGAGAAAGATATACAGTATAATTTGACTGTATTCAACTCGTTGACCCGGTTCTAATAATTTTGACTTAGGCTTATGAAAAGGGGTTAGGCCATGGGTAAAGGTTTAAGGCATTAGGCTTGATTGGGTTTTATAAAAAAAATAAAGTTAACGGGAGTTAAGTGTTTAAAAGGGTGTTGTTAGGTTTTGTTTGTATAGGATTTAACGACCGTTATTCCTTTTATGAATTAGGGACTAACGGCGTTATTTCTTTGACGGTTTTGGTGTATTTGGGGTTTAAGGCTCTTGTCTTGGGTTTTCCTTGATAAATGCAAACTTTGGCCTCGACTTCTCATGTTCTTTCTTTCTCGTGTCCGGTTTTGTCCGTTTTGCTTTGATTGTGTCCATTTCTTCAATATACGTACCTGCACATACTCAAACACAAAAACAAGCATATATTTACCATTTTTATCATTTTTTTGGTCTTTTGGGTTTGTTTTACAAGGTAAAAGGTATGTATAAAATAACAAATACCAGTGTGCATTTCCTACAAGACTGTTAGTAGCACTGATTCTCTCCCTCAAACATTGACCCGTTTTCTATTTAAAGAGCTGTAGTCATTGTTTGAGCTGTATTAACATTTTTATTTTTTTATTTTTTTTAACTATACATATATACAAATTATACAAAACTAAGCTACCCTCGTTACTCATTGGTGAACTCTTATAGTTCCCTAAGAGTTTTTGGAGACAGTTGTTTCATGCCAAGCAATGGGAGTATCAATTCGAAGCGTTCCCTTGGTAATGCTTTGGTGAATATGTCTGCTAGTTAATATTTTGTTTCTACAAAGTACACCTCTACAACCCTATTTTCCACTTGCTCTTTGATGAAGTGATGTCGGATATCAATGTGCTTGGATCTTGAATGTTGCACATTGTTAGAGCATAACGCGATAGCACTTTGGTTATCACAATACAGAGGAATCTTGTTAAATGTAAAGCCATAGTCAAAAAGCTGTGAATGCATCCAAAGGATTTGGGCACAACATCCAGACAAGGATATATATTCTGCCTTTATAGTTGAGATAGCCGTTCTCTTCTGTGATCAACATTTTGTAAAATCTATTTATCACACGATCCACCACCCGAGAATAAGAGTTGAAGGCGAGATCATCCCATTTAGCAGACTTTCGTCTCGCACCTCCAACCTTTGCGGCTGAAAGTTACACTTTTGACACCCCACAGACACTAGTATAGGGACTCACGGACCTTAGGTTTCAAAAACTCTTAGGTTTCCCGTATATACATAGCTTATTTGAAAACTTAAAATGAAATACTCAAAGTTCAAAAGCATATTTAAATTTAACAAAAAGAGATCTATTTATTAACTCAAACTTAATATTAAACATAACATTTATGCAATTGTAACCCTCGACCTTTTAGAAGGCTGCAACATCAGTTGTGAGCCGGCAAGATGCAGCAAATTTTTATCAGTCTCTGATTTTTATTCTTACTATGGGCTTTCTTTAGAAGACTACCACATCGGTTGTGAGCCGGCAAGAGGTAGTAAACTTTTATCAGCCCACAATTTATATTTATTATATTTTTTCATTTTTTCATCATTTCATTCATTTTTTTTATTATTTTTTTTAGAGAAGTTTTTTTTTGAAAAATTCAAGTATAAATTTGAACTAAGACTAAAATTTTTGCTATTAACTACATAAAAATTGTTGATTTAAGTATAATCTCCAAAAATAGCACGTATATTAATCCGGTTAAAAGCTTATGGGAGAAAAAACCACAAATTACATACATGAGCTCTTAGAATTGTCCAAATAAATCCGTGTTTATCACCAACTCATAATACTTAACTCTATCATTTTTGCGTTCTTTCGCGAAAAATCGCATGCTTAGGTAGCCTAAAAGTTAAGGAACAAGCTAGAAGCTCAACACGCTCGAATCAAGAAATAAAGGGAGCGAGTCAAATTATTCTTAATCTAACCCATCAGGAAAGTCAAAATTATGACAAAACACTTATTTATTTTTAAATTTTTTTAATTCTTTCATTTTTTTTTTTGAAATTTTGGTGGTAAAGAACGGATTACGTGAAAACAACGGCGTGCAACACAATAATCGATAGATTCCCCCAATCTAAAACTACACATGTCCTCAATGTGAGATTCCCCCATACAAATTCCAATGCATATTCTTGATATAAAGGGGTCTCTACGCAAATCTAAAGCCGTTTATTAATTATGCTAAAGATAAACGTTAGTCGATAAGATTTTAGGATATCGGATTCCCTAAATGAAGCTAAGGATATGAAGCTCGAATGTATGAATCGACAAAACCATGAACACGAGAGTCTTCAAAATCTGGGCAATCCTGGACAATAAAAATCACAAAACACGAAACACGAGAAAAGAAAGAGGCGAGCCTCCTCACGTAATTTGTTAAAAAATAGATAAGAAGATAGAAACGCTTGTTTTGTTTAACCGTGTCACGATCTTGAACTCGACCGACCGATTAAGGTGTCCATAGGGGAAGCAAATGTAAAAAAAATCTTAATATCGGGTTTCATAAATGTTGGATTAAAATTCAAGCACAACGAAAGTTCCATCCCGATGATATGCCACCTGGCACTAATGTGGAGAATCCGTGGTCAAAAATGGTGTACTTCACTCCTGGGGAAAGAAGTAAAAGATAATCCACAGTGTAGGTGCGATACGGAGAAAGTCCGTAATTGACAAATGGAAAGGATACGTCATCTTCAACATTACTGAGAAACATTATCTCACCCCCCCTGGTTTAAACATTCATCTTCATTAAGCTCATCAAAATTGCTAATCACGGGCGTATCGGGCTAGAAATTTAAGCAAATCTTAACATCCGGTGGCTCCGGAGGAGGACGAGGAAATGACGGATCAAAATGGAAATTCTTATCAAACCTCGGAATTTCCCAAAAGAGGGTCATTTGAATCATACTTCGTTCTCAATTCAAGCAAATGAAAAAGAAAATCTCAATCGGGCTTTCATTAATGTTTGGATAAATATTAAAGCACATGAAAGTTCCATCCCTATGAGATGCCACCGGCTCTAAGTGGAGATGCCAGGGTCAAAAATGGTGTCTTCACTCCCGGTGGAAAGAAGTAAAGGAGAATCCATAGGATAGGTGAGATACGGGAGAAACGTCCGAATTAAAAATTGCGAAGGAATTGTCATCTTCAATATTTTGAGAAACATCAATCTCACATCCCCCTGGGTCAAAACATTCGTCTTCATTAAGCTCATCAAAGTTGTTTATCACGGGTGCATCGAGCTCAATGTTGAAGGTAAAACGCTCATACTCAGGAATAAAATATTCGTTAAGTAAATTGTCAAGAAAAACGATATCCCCCTCCGAGTCTAAATCACTCTCAATACTCGGAGGTATCGAGTCTTCTGGAACAATAAATGTATCAACCTCCTCTACAACGGGAATAGGAGAAGAGGAGGGATTTTCAAGCATAAAAGGAATAGAAGGAGTGAGTTTCAATGCTTCGATCTTATCAATGAGAAGATTGACATTTAATAATTTCTCACGAAGAATTTCATCCTCTATTTGAAGAATATCATTATCAATCTCTCCTTCTTCTTCATCAAAATCGTCTTCATCAATTCCCAGTAAAATTAGATCAATAAGATCGAGTTCACTGGCGAACTCTTCTGGAAGAAAATCAATCTTAGGAGATGTGATCGAAATATCTCGACTAAGCAAAGAGTTAATAAGTCCAAATTCAGCATCAAAATGATCATTATCACAAGACGGCACATCACAAATATCTTCAGAAATACCCTTAAACTCACTTGGGATTGGGACAAGGTTCTCAACACTAGACTTTTCTGTTTCCGGAATAGTGTTAAGATGCTCGTCCCCCATACTTAGAGAGTTATCGGGCTCCTCGATCGGTAAGTCGGGTGTGATTTCTTTATGCTTTCTATATATAATAGTATACTCATCATCATCATTATAGAAGGTTGGATGATTCCAACTTAGACTATTAATAAATTTAGATAGTTCCTCATTAATATTTTGCACATCTTCAAGGAGTTTACTCATCAATTCTTGAATATCCTCTTGTTGATATTGCTTGTCCGTAAAAGCATGTTTAATTTCGCCAAATCTCTCCCAAGCTATCAATAAAACCTTTGGTGTTTCTCCAAAAGATATACGACTAAACTTCCTTAAGAAGGTTTGAATAGCTTTCATTAAGTCTTCTCTAGCTTGCAACACTTCTTCACTCGTTTCTTGAGGAGAATAATGAATTTCGAGAAACTGCGGGGGTTGAAATTGGTCAAAACCAGAAGAATTAGAATTAGATAGATTTTGGTTCATCGGTTGACACTGAAAAGTCGCGTGAGAACCCCCGCAGTTCTCACAACAAAGATATTGTTGTGGAAAACTTGGTGAAGTTAGTGGAAAATTATTATCGAAGTTTTGATCGAAGCACGGGTTCTGATTGTAAACAAACGGAACTTGAGGCGAACAATCGTAATCATAATGAGCATCGTTTCCACATAACTCACAAATATTTGTCTCGTACTGGGGTTGTGGAGGGTAGTCGGAAAAATTTTGAGATTCATTGAAAGAATTCGGATTTGGATTATAATCGAATGAATTTCCATCTCTTGAAGCGCAAAATGAACAAAATCCTCCTCTTAACGGGCCTTCACACCCACAACAAGTGACTGGCTTTCCATCACCATAAGTGCAATTTAAACAAGTTCCAAGTAGAAGATTAACACCACACTGCGGACACGTACATAGATAACAATAAAAGCCATCACATGGTTGTCCACACCCCGTACACTCACGTTGGTTAAATGACGTCATAAGAAAGAATTAAACAATATAGAGGATAAGAAGAAAGAATTAAACGGATAAGAGGTAACGGAGAATATTTTTGGGCTTTTGAAAATAATTCATAAGAAAAGGAATTAAAATAAAAAATATTTTTGGTAACCGAAAATTAAACGTGCACGGTAGCTCTCTAAAAATACGTACAAGAAAGCGGAGGAGTTGGTAAGTGCGAGGCGCTATTTAGAATAACCCTTCTCCTTTTGGGTGATGTTGATCAAACCTGCCTTAAACTTTCCTTATAGCACGTAATCTAAAGGTGAGCCGTAACAACGATTAACAAATGGTTATTTTTAATATTAAAATAAAAGAAAATAGAAGTGTAAAATATTCACAAACGGAAAATAACTTCACGAGGAAGGTTCTTCAAAAACACTAATCTTCGAACGAAACACGATAATCGTAACACACTTCCCGGCACGTCGCACCACCAAAAATTTGATACGCTACCCGAACCACCTATAACGTAAATATATATAAAAATATATAATATAGTAATATAAGGATTATATCAAATAATAGTATAGTAAGTATTTTCCGTCGGGTTTGAGAAACAAACTTTTAACCAAAGTTGTCTCAAAAACCTCCCGAGTCGTTTTCCCTCGACGAAGCGTGAATTGAAAATCGGTTAAGTCCGTGATCGCGCGTTTTGAATAGTTTCAAAGAATTTTTGATTTGGGTTTTCTAAATCCTACTAAATATAAATGACAAGTAGATAAATGCACGAAAACAAGTAAACAAGAAATGAAAATTAAACACGTAAGCATTAAAACGTAAACGGGAATTAAAAACGAGACATTTAAAACCTAAATTATCTAAAATTAAACCTAAAATGATCTTTTTGGTTTTTATAAGTCTAAATTAACTAAAAAGCTAGGACAAAGAAAACTAGACCAAAAACGAAGGCATTTAAAGTTAAAAACGCAAAGAAAACGAGAACGGGATTAAATCCCGTTCTTTAAAAAAATCGAAATCTAAAATTTTAACCCTACGAAAGCAAAAATTTTTTTTTATGTTTTTTTTTTTATTTTCCAGGTCCTACATGATAAAAGAAAATTTTAAAAAAAAAGAATTATATTTTTTTGACTTTTATTTTATTTATTATGATTTAAAAACAGTTTTAATGAAAATTAGTATTAAAGATAGTTAAACTAATTAGGAAAATTATGAAAAATTCAGGAAAACTCCATTAGTCTATGAGGAATAAAAGAAAAATAAAAAGTACACCAACTGCTTAACAAATAAGCAGAGAAATAAGCAAATAAACTAATAAGCTTAAAGTTGAAAAGGGGTTAAAACATTAACCAATGCACCCTAAGACAGAAAAGTCCCAAGGGCGCAGTTGGTTAAGTGTGTGTGTGTGAGGTGCTATAAAGGGTGAGTGGGTAGAGTTCAAGGGTTCGAGCCTTGCTCACCCTTGACTTCCCTACTCCTCTTTTTTTTCTTTTTGAAAAACTTTAAAAACAAAGTTATAAATAAGCTAAAACTAACAACTTTAAAACTTGAAATTATTTTTGAAAAGCTATAATAAGCTCAGAAAATAAGCTTAAAGATAACAGTTTGCTTATTTTAACTCAATGACAACGAGCTAAACTGTTTGCTATTCTAGGGCCAAATAAGCTAAGGCAAAACAGTAATAAGCAAAAACAAGTAAGCTCCTACACTTAATAAGCAGATGCAACTAAAAATAAGCAAAAGAAAACAAACTAATAAGCAAGAAAGGGGAAATAAGCTCTAAGCTAAAAATGGCAGACAAAACAGTTTTGGGGACAACCTTTGGGCTTATTTTTAAGGCCATTAATGGATCATTATGGAAATGAAACTTATACTAGCTTAAAACCTGTCCACTAAGCTATTAATAACTGAAAAGAAAAAGGAGTTTGAAATAAGCTGAGCTATGAAAAAGGGCTAAAGAAAAGTACTGGTTACACTTAGCTGCTACTGAGTGTTGTTTTTGGATTTTCTTAAAAGACAAAGTTGCTAATTGCAGGCCAAATTTAAGCTAGTGAAAGGTCTTAAAAACCTAAAATAAGCTTAAATAGAAAAAGAAGGATGCTTAATGAGCTTATGTACTAAAAGCCATGGCAAGACAAGAGAAATAGAAACACACTAAACCTCAATTGACCAAATGTTAACTATCTAACTTACTTTCTACTGTATTTGAAAGACTTAAAACAAGCTAGAAAATAATACCAAAAAGGCATTCAGCAAATAAGCTGAAAATCTATACCCTATTACCACAGATTCAAGCCATATCCTAGAATAAAGCTTATATGAAAAACTTAGAGAAATGGATTTGCAATTTTAAAGAATGAAATGCTGATTTAGGCTGAATTATGGGAAAACATATATAACCTGAGATTAGTAAAGGTCAAATAAGTATTTACCAACAAGCAATAAGCACTTAAAAGCAAGTTAGGTAATCAAACAGTAATGAGCTAGTTAAGATAGACTTTTATAAAAACAATGAAACTAGAGAACAAGACCAAAAAGGAAACTTTAAACAGCAAGGTACAATATAAATAAGATATATTAAGCAGAAAATAAGATGCAATAAGCAGAATAAACAACAATAAGCAATAAGCAGTTTTAGCAAATAAGCACTTAGAAAAGATTTTAAGAGAAAACAGTGTGTACCTTGATCCCTTGCACTAAACATGGATAAACTTTGACCTATTAAGCTCTCCCTACCCAACTTATTTAATAAGCATTTCTAAAATTCCCAAAATCTCTTCCATTGCTTAGCTTATCTTCCAAAGAGCATTTCATAAAAGCATAGGTGATTTTAAAGGTAGATTTAAAGTGAAATCTAAATTCAGTTAAGCTTGTTGAGGCTTAACTGAATTCAAGCTAGCTTAAGAGTAAGAGAGGGCTTATGAGAGCTTATTAACTGAATTTGAACTCAATTATATCAAAGAAAAGACAGAATTTTAAAAGTTGAATTGAAAAGTATTTCATTAATAATCAAGAGTTTACATAATCTAAAAATGGAAATTACAATAAAAGAAATAAGCTGGAAAGTAAAGCTTTAACTACTCTATTCCTACTCCTACTCCTAGATGCCCTTTGTGAGTGAGCGAAGCCTCTTATTTATAGGCTTAAGAGGAAGGTTCCAGGTTCTTAGATGCTCCACTTGATTTTGACCATCAATCATGATCCATTTATTGATCTTAAATATAATCCCTTGGATGAGAGTGTGAGTACACGGATTGCCAAGCTGGCAATCCCACATCTTTGGAGGGTGTGCTT
>BQNB010062338.1:0-32245 GCA_026074375.1 Tanacetum coccineum | reverse complement strand
TTGCTCTCTTGTTTGGAGTCACTCAGCTAGCAATCTATCAGGCTCCATCATAGCTTGTGTATTTTCCCATGATTCAATCAAAGTTATATTGGCTTCTTCTTCCTTTTTCCTTGCTATTTCTTCATCAAGAGCAACTTGATCTTTCTTTTTCAAAGATACTTCAGGCTCAATCATTATTGCTTTACCTTTGTCTTTAGTCTTTGAAGGTTGTGATGCTTGTGGAGATGATGTTGTTGTTCTGAATTCAATTGGCTCTTGAACTACAACCCCTCTAGCCTGAGGTCTTGTAGTTGTTGTTGTTGTAGCAACAGTAGTAACAGCTTTAGGTTTAGCTGCTTTGATTTCAATAAGAGTTTGAGCCAAAGTTATTTCATCAATAGCTATTATTGGAGCACTGGTGGTAGTAATTTCATCAATCTTGGTAGCAGTAACTCCTTCACCAGCAGTAGTAACTGGAATTGTAGGGACAACACTATCTTCAACACCAGTACTAACCTCTCTTTCATCAACCTTTGCACTCTAGTCTTGTTTCTTACCAACTACCATATCCACAATTACCTCATCACTATGAAGATCATCTGTATCAAACATTTCTGCATCATCTGGCCTCCCTTAGGTTTCATCAACTAAAGAAACTTCAACATCCTTGTCAATGTCTTCAATGCTCCTCCCCTATTTAGATGCATCTTCATGATCACCTAAACTATCTTTATCCTCAGAGGATTCAACCCTTCTAGATTCACCAACTTTCCTTAATCTTTTTAACCATGTAGTTCTTGATTTCTTTTTTCCTTTCCAACTTCTGGACCCTCTTCTTTAAACCAACAATCTCCTTTGCTTGAGCATCCTTTGCCTTCTCCAAATCAAGAACTTGTTTTTGTAAGTTGGTACACAAATTCATTAATTCTGTTAGTTGCATTCTATCCTCACCGCTGAGAGGTGGATCATTGGAAGGTGTAGGAACATTGTCATCATGTTGTGTCTCATCTTGAGGAACTTTAGTTTCCTTCCTCTGTTTCCTCCTAGAATGTTTCTTTAGAGATCTAGAGGAAGATGGTTGAGTAGTAATGGGTATCTGTTGGGAATCAGTAGGAATGCCTGAATCTACACCCTCTTCTTGATTAGCTTGAACCATCATTATTGCAAACAAATGTGTTATTCTCCCAGAAAAATCCTTTCCTTCTATTTTCATGTTGGCAAAGATTTTCTTTGTGTGTGAGGGGTTAACATAAATCTTCTTGTGATGTGACATATCACCAAGCTGTTGATTAATGAAAACTTGTACAAATCGTGGATACATTAGAAATTTAACCCCTCCATCTAAGTGTTTTACCATAGCATCAAAAATGTACTTGGACAGATTAATTTTTTGGTTTGTGGAAGCATATGATTACAGAGGCCATAATACTACTGAATTCGTTCCATGCAGTAGACTTGGCACTAAGGCATTGTGTAATGGTATGAATTAAGAACTTCCATTGTGGAGAAAAGAAAGCTTTATAAAATGTAAGCTTTTGAGAAGGTTTTTCATACCCCATCCTTGCCAGTTCTTCAAAAAGTGTAGCAGTTGGCAAACAATCAGTACCACCTGCATCTTCTAAGTAAAGATCACTTCTAATGCTTGTCTCCGTGATGATCACCTTCTTCTTATCAACTAGGGCTTGTAACTGACGTTCACCATTAACCGTTTTTGTCTTTACTGTTGCCCAGAACTGTTCAATGCAAGATGTGTAGATAGTAGGATTGACAGTTAAAGCATAACGAATTTGGTTAGCATTCAGAAAATCAATAATTTTATGAAACCCATCACTTTCAGCAGGTTTTTCCAAGAATGCGACCATATTGTGAGTGTCAGCAAAAGTTAGGGTTGACATTGTTTTGTGATTTGATGATTAAAGATGAAATTGAGTTAGGGTTTATGTTTAGAGAGCGTTTGAATGATTAAAATCGAACAAAGAATCAAATGAAACCCTGAATCAAAGTATTTATAAAAGCATCCTCAGCAGCATTAACTTGAACTGGCAACACTAAATTATGCTTAACAACATTAACTTAAACCTGCAGCAGTAACTTAACAGCATCAACGTAAGCTTAGCAGCATTAAGTTATATTATCGGTATTAACCTAAGACTAGCAGCATTAAGTTTGAGCTACCAGCATTAACTTCAACTTCATTCCAAAAAGGACTTCTATCATCAATTAGTTCTTCTCACAAGCTCTCTTTCTGTTTGCATGCTCACAATATCTCTCAATTCTTTTTGCTCACAAAATCACTCTTTTATGTTTTTAGTCACACATTTCTCTTTCTGTTTTTCAACTTACCATATCTCTCTTTTCTTTTTGCTCACCAAATCTGACAATTTTGTACAATTTGCCATCAATTCCAATAGTTTCATACTGTCCTCCCCACTTTCAAGTGTGTAACCTCTTGAGAGAGGTGTATCATTGGACTATTTAGATGTAGTCTCAAACCTAGTTTGAGCATCTACACCCCTCAATATGGTATCTTGGCACCTGGGACCACTATCTGAACCAATTTCCTAAGGACTTGATCCATTAAGTGTTATGGATTGGGTCCTATTGATGTTACCACTGTCCTACTTTGCTTCTAAGCTAGAAGCAGTAGTGGCAGCCCTTTCCATTCTGTCACCCAACTCCTTATGGACAGCCTCATCACCAACCTTTATAGGGGGGCCACTACACTGAGGTATCTTGGTGTCCCTACCTCTTTTTGACTCTCTTTAAC
Source organism: Tanacetum coccineum (assembly GCA_026074375.1). Lineage (NCBI taxonomy): Eukaryota > Viridiplantae > Streptophyta > Magnoliopsida > Asterales > Asteraceae > Tanacetum > Tanacetum coccineum. Next base: position 29,499 of record BQNB010062338.1, on the reverse strand, counting down.
ATACTTTTGATATTACATGTCTTTCCATCCATGCTTGTATATTGACATAAGTAGCCTCCCCTCAAACACTGCTTCAAGGGTTAAGAATTTGCTCAACAGTTGTTACTTTGGCGCTTATGATATCCCACTAGTACTAACTTTGGCTCAGTAGTACTAACTTTTGCCTGACAGTACTAATTTTCTGCCTAGCAGTATTAAGAGATATCTAACAGTATTAACTCTGTCTTCAATAATTATACAACAACATGCCTCTATTCATCACAAGCACACTAGAAAAGACTAGATAGACATGTGAGAATTCATAAGGATCCATATTTATGCATAACCCATGAATTAAAGTTAAAAACTGTTTAATTATACAACAACATGCCTATATTCATCACAAGCACACTAGAAAAGACTAAATAGACATGTGAGAATTCATGAGGATCCATATTTATGCATAACCCATGAATAAAAGTTAAAAACTGTGATCCAAGAACATTAACTTCCTCTCAAACAATACTTCAAGGTAAAGTATTCAACATTAGGTATTCATTATGCTTTACCTGCAAGTGTTAGTCCAAAACCAAGAATACACAATCCAAAGTATTTTCTTTTTGACAGTATTAATTATGACTAACAGTTTTAACAAGCAGTCTTAAGTATAACTAGCAGTACTAATTATACTTAGAAGCACTAATGGATACAACTAAATGTACTAATCCTTTACAAAACTTTACACAAACATAAAGAGATTTAAACATTAAGGATTAAGCATTCCAATACTTGAGACCAAGTACTGAAACCTTTCTGCATCAAAACCTTTTGTAAGAAGATCTGCAACATTTTGTTCAGTATCAATTTTAACCATTTGAATTAACTTTGTAGCATTGCAATCTCTTATAAAATGATGTCTAGGCTCTATATGTTTTGTTTTAGAATGTTGAACAGGATTTTCAATAATGCAGATAGTACTGTTATTATCAATGTGAATCATAGTATTCATGAAATTATACCTATAATCCAGCACTTGATTTTGAATCCAGAGTACTTGTCCACAGAAACTAGCAGCAGCCACATATTCAACTTTAGTTGTAGAGGTGGCAACCACAGTTTGCTTCTTGCACTGCAAAGATATCAACCTGTTTCCTAAAAACTAACAATCTCTAGTTGTTGACTTCCTATCTTGAGTTGCTCCAGCATAGTCACTATCAGTATAAACAACTAGTTCAAATGGAGAATCCCTAGAAAACCAAAGGCCTAATGTTGGTTTGCCTTTCAAAAATCTAAAAATTCTCTTTACAACTAAGAGATGTGATGTCTTTGGAGTAACTTGAAATCTGGCACATGCACATACTACAAACATGATATCTGGCCTAGATGTTGTAAGATACATCAAAGACCCAATCGTAGATCTATAGAGATGTACATCAACATCATCAGCATCTCCATCTTTGACTAAAGGCTTTTCCAAATCAACTGGAGTAGAAGCAGACTTCACATCTATGTAGTTGAATTTCTTCAAAATCTCAGCTACATATTTATCCTGATTGATAAATATTCCATATTCCTTCTGTTTGTAACCCTAGAAAGAAAGTTAGTTCACCCATAGAACCATCTAAAACTTATCTTTCATTACTTCTCAAACCAGTACAAACTCCTTATTTGTTGAGCCAAAATAATATCATCTACAAGACTTGACAAGCAAAATATCTCCTTTTTGCTTCTGAGAAATAATGTCTGATCTTAATCGTGCCTTGTTAAAACCCATTACTCAACAAATTGTTAGCCAAAGTTTCATACCATGCTCTTAGTGCTTGATGCAACCCATAAAGTGTCTGGACCGCCTTGTAAACTTTGTCTGGATGGTCAAGATCTTTAAATCCCGGGGCTTGAGTCACATAGACTTCTTCCTTAATGGTTCCATATAATAAAGCACTCTTTACATCCATTTGATATACCATAAAACCTATAAAAGAAGCATAGGCCATAAACAATCTTATTGCCACAATTCGTTTCCACATGGCAAACACTTCTCTTCTAACCATACCTTCTCTTATCTTATGACCGTCGTGCACTAACCATGCTTATCTTAATCACTATTCCCCTTTCATCTTCATCTTTCTTGTTACTGCAAAGACCCATTTTGTCCAATGGCCTTCTTACCATTAAAGAAATCCACCAATATCCAATACTTGTTGAAGTTTTAATTCGCAGAAGTTCTCCGCATTGCTTCCACCCAGGCAAGAATCAGAAAGAGCTTTAGCAATGCTTGGTTGGTTCAACCGTGATAGGAAACAAGCAATAAACAATATTTAGGTATCAAAGTGTTTTTCAGCTCATACACATCTACTGAGAAACCCTTGTTCAGAAGTAGGTTTTTAACATTCTTCGTGTCTGAACATTGACGCACATCACCAATCACATTGTCAATTGATGATCTATTATGAAATTCCTTGTATTGGCGTGTTGGAACAAGATAGGCATTTGTAATGGTTTCCCCAAATCAACTTCTGGTTCTTCATCAGGTGCGTCTCTCATTTGGACACGTACTAACATGATGGACCAACATCAGTAAGTTCAAGACTATTAGTATTAGATCAAGCCTACATATTAACTTGTTGCCCAACAACATCACATATTTAAAACTGCATCCCTGAAAACCTTTCTCTTGTATCAGCGTTCTCATTATTTAGACCATCTTCATCCTGCTATTTGATACATCACAGTTTTTGGTCATAATTTTCAACATCTCTGTAGTGAACCAAAGTATGAAGGATCTTTCCAAATTGCATCACAATGCCCTCTTTGGACGTTAACTTCTGATGTACCTGCAGAGATATTAGAGACTGTACTGCACTTACTGGTACATAGTTCATAGATTGGGTTAAAGAATCAATATCAAACAGCCATTTTGGACCAGTCCCTTCTATCATAGGCTTCGTCTTTATAAACCCAATATGCAAGTTTCTTCTACCCTTTTGGGTTCTAGTATTGTATACTCTAAAGACTTTACTATTCAAGGAGTATCCAACAAAGAAACCTCATCCACATTTGCCATCAACTTGCTAAACTACCAAGTAATTAAGAATAGTAACATGACAACCAAATCGGTCTCATAAAACTAGAGCTGGTTTAAAACCTCAAAAAAGGTTCATAAGGTTCTTGTATAAGGCCTTAACTACTAAAACCCAATTTTCGTAACATAACAAGCATAGAAACTGCTTCTGCCCAAAAAGTGGTATTAACTTAGATCAAGCTAACATTGTTCTAGGCACCACAAGGAGAGACCTAATTCCTCCTCTCAGCAACACCATTTTGCTGAGGAGTCCTAGCTACACTATATTCTCTTCTAATACCTTTTTCTCTGCAAAAATCATCCATAATTTGTTCTAAACTCTGTTCCATTATCACTTCTAGATTATTTGTTCTTTCCTTATCCATTAGGTTTTCTATTTCTTTGATAAAGCGCATAAGGATCTCACTAGTTTCATCTTAGTCGTTAAAAAGAAAACCCATCTAATCTACTATACTCCATGTGACACTAAGCAATACTTCTTATTCATCAAGCTACACATAAAGTTGAGACCAAACAAATTCAAATGTAGCATAAAAAACAAAGGCCTTATTAAATCAGGATCAGAACTTTAGACTTACAAGAAGCTCTGTGTTGCTTCCTTTTAAGAAAGCAACACAGGTTTGGTTATTTTCAAAACGTTTTATAGGCAGTCCTCTTACTAGATTATCCTTGACAAGCTAATTAGTGTTTTTAAAATAATATGACTAATTCTTCTATGCCAAAGCAATGATTCATCTAATGTTACCTTTACACAAACAAGTCCATCTCTCTTTCTTAGGTATAATGTTCTTCAATCCAAATCCGGAACATATTTCCTTTCTAGGAACTTTAAAAGGGAGGTGGGTAGTATTTTCAGTTAGGGGCATACTTAGGGATATTAGACGCAGACACACACACACACACACACACACACACATAACTGTAAAAAGGAGCATAATTCGTTTTGTCACACATCTGTGCAACACTAAAAAGATTGAATTTTCTAACTCATTGACGAAGTATACACTTTACAAACAAGATAGCAGTCCTTAAGAGTACCTTTTCCTGCAATTTACCAAAATATACAGCGCTCCTCGCAAATGTCAGACCTAACCGCCATCAAACGGCTTGATATAAGGAGAAGATAATCTATTTTACTGAGTCAGGGTGGGGTGGGGGTTGGGGGGGGTGTTGCCTTGAGAGCATGGCCACTTTGCGGGGAAAAAAACCGATTTATCATCATGTGTTTGTTGCTTGCGCCTGCAGCGAAAGAAGAATTATGAAGGTAATAATGTTCGTTGGTGAAGCCGTAGATGAGGCCGAGTATACGGTTGGATGCGTTGGGCTATCTGGACGGGGGGGGTACTGTGCAGCAAGTGAAGAGATGTATAATAGTTTGGGGGTTCTAATGGTAGATTGTCACGTTGGGTTTATGATAGCTCCAAAACCCCAACAGGCTGAGCTTATAACACATTTATACCCATTTGGCCCTGGCAGATTTAACTGATGTTTCTATTTATCGCGAATTTTTGATGTATCTGGCCTAACAGTATTTAAAGTTTCTGTATAAAGAATTGAATTGTAGACAGTAAAATATTAAACTTAGAATTAAAATCATTTGTTCATGCTGGTTGCTTATAAAAGGCCTTTGGGAGTAGATTGTGTTGATTTGAAAAAATCGTTTGTTAGTTTAACACAATCAACTTTGTTGAGTAGCAGTATAAACTGGCTTAGTCATTACTAAGATTTTAGGCCTGTTCTCAGTAAAACTGCTCTTGGAGTCACATTTTTGTAGGTTCTATAATGTGAGGTCTTGGCATAATAGTAATTATCCACCTTGTTGTAATTGTTCCCACTTACCACCTTTTTCTTTTGATGGTAAGTACAATTTCTCTGCACATGATTAAAGCTCCCACAATTAAAACAAGCCTTGTTATACATCACAAATTTACTACCTAGTTGATTGGACTTCTGACCATTCTAATTTTCTTTGATTCCGCACTAGGCTTTGTGATCTATACATCTCTGCATCCCAACTGACTTTCACCTGAGTTTTTCTAATTTATCAGCAGTTAAGTAACCGTTTTCTTTTCAGCTTAGTATTTGACTCTTCTGTTCCTCTCATCTGACACCCCAACAATCCTTAATAATGATCATCATTATTTCTCCCTAAATTTCTTAGGTTCTACTCTACTAACTCTCTACTAGTTACATCCACTCCTTTAACAAACTACTTTTGACCTGTGATTCTAGGTTCTTTTACCAAAGACTTTAATCAGAATTCCTCTTTAAATTCTCTGATTCCTTAACAATATTAGACTCATTTCTTACTATTCCTCAAGACCATAACATTTGAATTTTAGGGTCTTTGAATTTCATCAAAGACCAGAATAAGGACAGATCTTGTTTGTTAGGCTAATGTAGAATAAAGGATGAAGGTGGAGAGACTCACAATATCCAAAAACCCTTTTACTCTTGTCAGTTATCTGACTTCCTAACAACTGATCTAAGTCTTTTGAGGCCTATCAAATTTCTCAATTTTAAAATCAATGGCATCCTTTCCTTCTTGTCTAAGTTTTTCAAACTTGCTTAATGTATTAATTTTCAATATTGTTAGAAGTCTACTTTCTCTTTTAAAAGACAAACACAACCTTCCTCACTAAAAAGAACCTCAATTTTCCTATAAGGACTAGTTTGCTACAACATTACTTAGTCCTCTTTTATAAGTAGCTGACATCATAATTAAGTTTGGAAGTTGTTTTAGCAATCATTCATCAAATTTTTCTAAGAGTTTCATAGGTATTAGAACAGTATTAGAACAAGATTTATCGTGTAACTTCTGAGTCTGATAAATCATTAAAGCCATGTTTGACTGAACTTGTATCTTTTCTGCCATTTTAGTCCAATCAAAACCACAGCCATCAATCCAACATTTCCTTGGAAGTGTCTTCTTTGTTTCCTTGCTTCCTGGTGTTGTCTTGATTTTTGAACTGATCTTCCTTGCTTCTTGATGCTCTGCACTCCCTGGCAAAGTGTCCCAACTTATGACAGTTGTAACACTCCACCCTAGATTTATCATATCCAACAATATCATTACTATTAATGAAAATCTTCTTGCCTGTCTTCGGGGTATGTACTTCTGGTGCTCTCGGACGGACTTGACAAAGAGAGTTGGCCGACTTCAGATACTTGGGCTTCCAAATCAGTCTTCTCATGCATTGGCTCTATGGCCTGATGTAGGACATTAGTAACCATTTAGTATTTTCAACCAGGAAACACACACACAAATTATCCCCGAACCTTGTAGTGACAAACTTGTGGGACTGGCAGTATTAACACTAGGGCTACAACACTAACTTGTGAATAAGCATGTAGCATCATTGATACTGCTACAACACACACACATTCATGAAACCAATTTTGACACCACTGATGTACCTAAACTAACTTCTTTTTACTCACGTTAGAAAACTTTGAATTGTTATCCCAAATCATCTATAACTCATAGTCCTCTCTCTCTACAGCTTATTCATCCAAACAACGTACAGAGTAGTCCACTCAGGTTATCTCTATTCTGCTTAAAAGTTATAAGTTTTAAATCTCTGGTAATGAACACACCCAAATAGCAAGCTACTGCTACTTCTTCTAAAGACTATTGAAAATAGAGCCAAGAGACTTTACACTTTTGCACTAAAATACTCATATTGAGTTGCTTCAGAAGATAGTTTTCTGAGTTTTCCTTTCTTTTGGTTTATCTGCATTACTCCCCAAATCTTGTTGATCAATGGCACAAACATAATTTAGCAATCGGATATTGACTGAAGTGTTAGCTGATGTTACATGTGGAAGTGCCTCATAGAGTATCAAACCCTTAGCTTTGACATCATTCTTCTCTTATCTTCTCTTCTGCAGTTTTAGGGCAGGTGTAGAATATCTTGAAATGGTTATCACATTCTCCTCAGTTGTTTGAGATTCGGCGACCCATGAATCACATCTAAAAGGACGTGTTTAATCTCATAGCCACATCTCATACTCCCCCCAATTTCTAGTATGGGTTAGCTTTGCAGTAGACCACTATTTTGTAGATTCAAGCTCCATGTCCTTTCTAGATAAAGTTTACTCAAGATCAAGCGCCTATGATACCACTACTTGTTATCCCAAACCTAATCAGCGCTGGGGATGAAGGGAGAGAGGGATGGTAGGGGTTGAGGAGAGGACGGCGCTTGGCTTAAGGAAATCCCAAAATAGACAAAGGCTGAGAAACCTGTATGTTATAGTCTAAGATATGCGAAGCTAAGCTCTTTAATATCTAATAGATATATTAATGAAACAGTAAGTATGATTGTTTGTGATGAAAAAAAAGATTAACAGAAAAGCTACAAAGTATTAATGATAATAATAACATACTCAAGCTTATACAGGTGTACAAGCCAGGGAGCTTACAAGTCTCTTAATCTCTGGATTCTTGTATGTTATTTGTAAAGATATGGATTGAAAGATATTTAATCTAAGAACTAAGACGCGTTTATATTGTAATTAATACTATCGGCTTACTTATATTCATAAAGATATATTAATATTTTCTAAACATTTTCGTAATTATTATATATAAATAATTGTTTTATTATGACAAAAATAGACCGAAAACTTATCTTAATAGAAGCGTATTATGTCCTACACAATCTTTAGCTTCTTGAACCGCGTCTTTATCCACTTGATAGTAAAATGTCTCAAACAGTTCGATGCTGTCCATCCAGACACGTATATACATAACATATAATATTATAATAACAGTACTAATATATACAACATATAACCTTACTAACAGTCCCTTAACTTTTACTACACTACTAAATTACTTAGCTTATATTTAGTTCTTTAACACTAGCATCTTATACATCAATCTAACTGCAGTAACTTATGCTATCAATACTACTCACATTCTTACTGAACAGTATAACTACATGGGGTATAATTATAATACCTATAACTTACGTCACTTACATAATTGTCCAGTGATGGTACTTAGCAGCTTAACTTCTAATATCCTGAATCTTTAAGACACAACAAATTCTCTCCATGCTATATACGAATTCACAAACGTATATTGGAGACAAATTCTAACAGGGTTCATGGTCCCCCATCGTGATTCACAAATCCAATCAACGCTGTCACCAGCGGAGTAATTCAAATAGGTGAGAGCTGGGTCCGATCATGAGTGATATCTAAAGTCTTCTAAAAAGATCTCACTCTAGATATTGAACCATTGTTCATCAACTTACAGCAGTACACTCTCTCCTCTCTATCTCTCTAACTAGTCATACTTCCATAGTGTGTTCGGAACTTGCCTCAATAAATAGCAACACTATCAAAGGCAGAGAAAGCCTCTGAAGAATTTGTGTTATCTTAGTATTCCACTGATATCTGAAAGATAGTTCTTCTGTATCTTTTTATGCAGATGGCGAACAGAGGGATGGGGCTTTTCCGTTGTGGTAGACCATGCTGAACTGTAAATATGTTCATGGCTGGTGGTAGGTTGTTGTAGTGAGGGAGGGAAACATTTTGTTTCCTGGAGAAATCGTAGTTCTAGTTAGATCTGTAACAAAGTGTATTTTATTGGATTTGTTGAGTTGGTTGTTGTGTTAGGGATTATTGTGTTTGGTACACACATAGTGGGGGTGATATTTGTGAGTTAGAGTGAGGTGGTTTTAATATGTTGTGTAGCGAGATAATTGAATGTTCTGTAAATATTAGATTGTAAATGTTCGAAGAAGCGTTGGGGTGGTGATATTTTACTTGGTGATGTGAAGGCATTTAGTGTGTTTGTAGTATGTATGTGATATATTAGATATTTTTAAATCACTATTTGGGAAGGGATTATTAAATAAGGGGTGGTTGGTGATTTAAAAGGTTTTGTGGAAAAGTAAAGGATGTTTTGTTGGGTTTATTGTGGGGTTTTAAGAAGATGTTTAATTTTTGGGGTTGGGAGGGTGGTTGTTAGGGTTTTTGGTTTTTATTGTTGTTGTGGAGATGTAAATGAGGGATGAGGGTACGGGATGTTTTTTTGTTGTATTTTATTATTAAAAAGGATATTTAAGAATGGTTATAGAAATGTTGTTGTTGTTTTGTGAAGTGGGGTATGTGTGGTTTTTTTTTTTTTTTGGGTTAATTAAGGAATGGAAGGGGAAAGTTGTTGTTTTGTGTTGTTTTGATTTAAAATAATTGGATGAGTGATTAGAGAATTGTTTTAGTAGGTGTTATTTTATAGAGATATTGTGGATTAAGTTTATATGAATTTATGGAGCAAGGAAGTTGATGATAAGTAGATGATGTTATATAGTATTATGAAGGTTAATATTTAAATTTAAGTTATATGAGATTTTATATTAGGAGTGTTATTTGTTGTGATTTAGAAGTTGTGGGTAGGTGGTGATTTGATATATCTGATGCAGGAGGAATGTATGTAGGTAGAGGTGAGGGGGTTAGGTTGAATTAGGTATATGTGTGATGTTGAATTGTTGTAAAATTTAATATGGAGTGTTGCTTATGATTGTGGCTTTGATTTTTAAAGATTTTGGATTGTTAAGGGTTAAAGACGCTTGGATCTATGGTTGTTATAGTTTTTTTTGATTGATTAATTATAGCAACCCGACACTAGATTTTATATTTTCTATGGAATTGCTTCATGGCGGTTTGATGAGGTGGTTGCCTAATTAGTATGACTTTAATCGCAACTGTAAATCAGCTGCCACGCAGCGGTTTGGTCAAATATTTTATAATATTAAAATAATCAACCCGCCTTTTTCAAATTTTTATTTACAGCGGGGTTTGATCAATATTATTAAAATATTCTCAGCGGGTTGGTGCCTTTCCTCACGGCGGTTTGCTCAATCCACCTCACGGTGGTTGACTAACTGCTAGGTTCGGTTTTGGGCTATTTTCAAAATTTAACCCCATTAGCCCGTCAATCAATCGAGGCCCATTCCAATGACCAAGTTACATTTCTAACACCCATTCCTGTGTCCTAATATGTTGCTTTTCATCAATCCAGAGTTAATTCTGTTTTAATCAATCGCGGCATGACATGACTTAAACAGAACTAACGTTCTCTCTAACATCGCTTCTCTGCAATGGTTGTCCTCTTTGTTAATACTCTATCAGAATACGTATGCAGAACCAAATGTTTCCCGCTCAAGCACCACCACAAGGAAACAGATAACAGATTTACCTCGCTCTGCATGTTTACAAATCGAAAAACAATCTGTTGTTCTATCAAAAAGAAAAAATAACAGAAGAACCCTATCTTTCAATATCAAGTGGACATCCTACGTAACACCAACTTCTTTCAAAGCTTTCTCTGCCTTTGATAAGTGTTCCTGCTATCTAATTCAGTCATCTGAAACACTATAAGTATGACGAGAAGACTGGGTTTACTCTGTCCAAGTGATGAACAATGGTTCAATCTAAGTGGCAGATCTTCTTTAGACACGACATTGGATGATCATCCTGTCGGACCCACTCGGGGGGGGACGGCATTTGAATTACCTCGCGACTGGTGAAACGTGATTGATTTGGTGAATTCAGCTGGGGTACCAAGACCTGTGAGAATGTTGACTCCAAGATATTGTGAGATAAGTATAGTCAGGGGGGGGCCATGGAGAGTAGGGTAAAAATTCTTTGGGTCTTAAAAGATTCATGGATCTTAGAAGTTTACTCTGCTCAGGTACATATGGAAATTTCGATATCTACTCTAGTGGTTAGTATTGGTAGTATAATGTTACCACTGCCAATTACTACTGTACACAATAGTTAAGTACTATAGCATAAAGTTACTGCTGTTAGTTGGAGAGTTAAGTCTGCGCAGGTGTTGAAAGACTAAAATTTAAGCTAGTGGATTATACGGGGTATGGAGTAGTAAGTTAAGAATGTTGAATAGTTACGACTGTTATATATATTAAGTACGGTTAGTACTAATATACTCACAGGAGCTTATTTTATTAGTGCTGCTGGGGAAACAGATACGACTTAGGTTGAAAGACATTCTACGATCAAGAGAGAAAAGACGCTTCAAGAATAAAGATTGGTGTAAACAGGAATACGTGTGAGAAGATAAGTGTTTGAGATATTTTGTAAAGATATAAAGGTATTTATTTAGAAGATTGTTTATGTTTTAAAAGATTAAGATATCTCTTAGGAATATATTGTAAGGCCCGACTAGGACTCCTAGTCTATAAAAGAGGCTCGAGGGCATTAGTTGAATATATCTTTCAATAACATATCTTTAAAATACACATACACAGATCCAAATTAAGAGATCTTGTAAGTCTTCCATTGTAACCCCTATTACTAAATAGTGATCGTATGGATTATCATTTGAATCATAGTTGGGGATCGTTGTGTTACATCCTGTTTGGTCATTAAGACTTTGATGGTTTATTTTAGATAAATGGGTTGATTTAAGTGGTAGGAGTTCCGCATTCTCCTTTGATATACTAATAAGGTTCTGGCTATTGTGGGGATTTGGGTGTTTATCAAGGTAACCTTACTAGTTAAAATATGAGAATAGATATATTGGGTAATATTGGGGATATTTAAGTGATTGTGAAAATTGTTAGTATGAAAGAGATGGTATAAATAATATGGTCCTACTGAAGATGAGACCCATGACTCAAACTGAGGGAGTATGAGATTGGGCTTGAGATTAAACGATTCTTTAGTAGTGATTCCAGGTCCCAATAGCCAAAACAACTAAGGTGAGAATGGATAACAACTTAAAGAATATCTACAACCTGCAACGGCAAAAGAAGATAAAGAGAAAGAATGAGTCAAGAGACTAAGGGTTTGTTACTCATGCACTTCCAAATGAAACATCTCTATCATTCATCAATATCCAGATGCTAAATCTATGTTTGCTGCCACATTGAAACAAGATTTGGAGGTGAATGGCAGTCTACCAAATACTCCAGAAAACTCTCTTGATAGCAACCACACGGAATTTTAGTTAGCAACAATTTAAAGTCTCTCTTGACTCTATTTCAATGGCTTTAGAAGATAGTCCTAGGCTGTGCTATCTTGGTGTGTTAGCATTACCCAAGAAATTGGGTGAACGTTAAACTTTTAAGCAGATTTGCACTCAGAGTTGAATACTCTTGTAGGTTTGTGTGTGGGATGGTAGTAACATGGAGATGTGACTTTGGGAGTATAATTATGGGGTGTTCAAGTTATAAGGTGGGTGGGGATAAAAAGAGAGATAAGTAGATGGAGTTGGTTCTGTAATGTGGTGGTAAAGTTATTGATTTAATGGAGAGTGGCACGAAGGCTCTAGCAGACATCACTCACACACACACCACACTGCTTATTCACAATGAAGTCGGCTGATCGCCGTGAGAGTGAGAGAGCGTACTGCCAGTCCACAATTTGCACGACAAGTGTTAGGGATAATATTGGTATGCTTTCATGGTTATAGAAAATCCAAATGGTTCTAATTCCCTCTCATCAACATAGAGCAAAGGCATGTAAGAGATATTGAAGCCTCTGATCCTATGTCAACTCTCTTGGCTAGGTGTGAGACATAGAAGTACTAGTCAGGAAGACTGCAGAGAAGATTTCATGTAATAGTAAGTATTGCTGTATTATGATAGTATGCGAAGGTAGTGTTTCAACTTCATATCTTGGTACACTTTGCCAGGAATGCAGAGCATCAAAAGCAAAGGCATGAATCATTCAAAATCAAGACTACCACCAGAAGCAAGAAACAAAGAAACACTTCCAAGGAAATGTTGGCTATTATGGTGTAGTTTTGAATGGAACTAAAATGGCAGAAAACAAGTTCAGTCAAACATGAGCGAGAGAGCGAGTGCGAAGATTCAGACTCAAAGTATACACTGACACAACTGTTGCCTAAAACTTGCTAAATAACTATGAACTCTTAAAACTCAATTAAGACCGCTTGCTAAACAACTCAAACTAAATATGAGTCAGCTACTTATAAAAGAGGACTAACACACAGTTGAAGCACACTAGTCACACATATAGAAAAATGAGGTTCTTTTTAGGAATAAGTTGCTGTCCTTAAAAGAGAAGTAGAATTCAAACGCGAGAGATGAAATCTAATACACTTACAAGCAGAGTTGTCTCTAAAACTTACACACACACACAAAGATGCCAATTGATTTTAAAAATTGAAAATTTTGATAAGGCTCTCATTAGACTTAGATCGTTGTTTGGGAAGGAAATCTATATTGAAATGAGGTTAAATAAGGTGCTTTTGGAGAGGGTGCAGTTCTTCACAACCTACATCCGTGTATCTTGCAAATGAGACCTAACAAACTAATCTTCTATTCTGGTCTTGATGAATTCAAAGAACCTAAATTCAAAGGTTATGGTCTTGAGAATAGTAAGAAAGAGTCTAATATTGTTAAGGAATCAGAGAATTCTAAAGAGAATTCTGATAAGTCTTTGGTAAAAGAACTAGAATCACAGGTCAAAAGTAATTTGTTAAGGCTGTGGATAGTAACACTAGGAAGAGATTAGTACAAAGAAGAACCTAAGAAAGTTAGGGCGATAAGTATGATCCAATTATTAAGATTGGTGTCAGATGATGAGAACAAGATGAGTCAATAACTAAGCCTGAAAGAAAACGGTTAGCTCGCTACTGCTTGCTCAAATAGAAAAACCAGTTAGAGGAAGTCATTTTAGGTAAGCAGAGGATTAGTTGGGATCGTCAAGGCCTTGAGGAATCAAAAGAAGAGGAGGGAATGGGTATAAGTCCTATCATCTAGGTATAAATGTTTGATGGTAAAACAAGGCTTGTTTAATTATGGACTTTAATCTGTGCAAGAAATTGTACTACAGTTAAAGAAAAAGGTGGTGGAAGTGGGAGACAATTGATAACATGGTGGATAATTACTAATGCCAAGACCGCACACTATTGAACCCACACAAAATGTGACTCCCAAGATCAGTTTTTACTAAGAACAGGCCTTAAAACCGCTTAGTATCCGCTTAATATCCAGTTATACTGCTTCACCTAACACACACACATGCAATGTGCTAAAACTAAAAACTCATTTTTTCAATCACACAACTACTATCCAAAAGTGCCCATTTAAAGAAAGCCACTTTAACAAACAGGAATTAATCATAAGTGAACTATGTGAGGCATAAATAGGTTTGACTGGCATTAGGTAAATTATGTACAAATGGTGTTTACTGTTTAGGGCCTAAGTTATCCATACGGCCTGCAAAAGAAACATCAGTTAATGCTGCCAGGGCAAATGGGTTAATGCTGTGATAACCCTCACTGGTGGGTTTGGAGGCCTATCAAACCCAATATGCATCAATCACTTTGAACAAATATAATTATATATGATCACCGGCAGATCCAAGTCATAATGGCTTGGGTCCCAAAAGAATCTAAATTTCTTATCTTTGTGCAGGCAAGCCACATCATGATGATAAAGGATTTGTTGACAGTGGATGCTCAAGGCACATGACTAGTAACATAGCTTATCTCTCTGATTTCAAGCAGTTTGATGGAGGTTATGTTGCATTTGGAGGAGGTGCATATGGTGGTAAAATTTTAGGAAAAGGTACTCTTAAGACTGCTAATCTTGATTTTGAAGTAACGTCTCAATGAGTTGAAAATAAAAAATTCAAACTTTTTTAGGTCCCACAGATGTGTGACAAAAAGAATTGATGTCCTTTTTACAGATAACTGACATGTCTTGTCTGTCATAAAATTTTAAGTTGCCTAATGAAAATCAAATACTTCTTAAAGTTCCTAGAAAGGACAATATGTACAGTTTTGATATGAAGAACATTATTCCTAAAGAAAGTTTGACTTGTCTTGTTGTAAAGGCTACATTAGATGAATCAATGCTTTGGCATAGAAGACTTAGTCATATTAATTTTAAAAACACTAATAAGCTTGTCAAGGATAATCTAGTAAGAGGACTGCCTATAAAACGTTTTGAAAATAACCAAACCTGTGTTGCTTTCTTAAAAGGAAGCAACACAGAGCTTCTTGTAAGTCTAAAGTTCTGAATCCTATTACTAAGCCTTTGTTTATGCTACATATGGATTTGTTTGGTCCAACCTTTATGAGTAGCTTGATGAATAAGAAGTATTGCTTAGTAGTCACTAATGATTATAGTAGATTTACATGGGTTTTCTTTTTAACGACTAAGGATGAAACTAGTGAGATCCTTAAGCGCTTTATCAAAGAAATAGAAAACCTAATGGATAAGAAAGTGAAAATAATCAGAAGTGATAAGGTACAGAGGTTTAAGAACAAAGTATGGATGTTTTTGGCAGAAAAAAGGTATTAAGAAGAGAATATATTAGCTAGGACTCTCAGCAAATGGTGTTATGAGAGGAGGAATAGGACACACATTGAGGCTGCTAGAACAATGTTAGCTGACTCTAAGTTACCTACCACATTTTGGGCAGAAGCAGTTTCTACTACTTGTTATATACAAAATAGGGTTTTAGTAGTTAAGCCTTATAACAAGACACCTTATGAATTTTTTAGAGGTTTTAAACCAGCTCTAAGTTTATGAGACCATTTGTTGTCATGTTCTATACTTAATACTTTGGATCGTTTAGGCAATTTAGATGCAAAATGAAGAAGGTTTCTATGTTGGATAACTCCTTGAATAGTAACGTTTTTAGGGTATACAATACTAGAACCAAAGGGTAGAAGAAAAACTTGCATATTGGTTTTTAAAGATAAGCCTATGATAGAAGGGACTGGTCCAAAGATGGCTATTTTATATTGATTCTCTAACCACAATACCATGAACTATGTACCAGTAAAGTGCAGGTACAGTCTCTAAAATCACAGATGTACCTCAGAATTTAACATCAAAGTGCATGTGATGCCCAATTTGGTAAGATTCCTTCATGACTTTGATCACCTACAGAGAATGTTGAAAATAATGAAACCAAACCTGCTGATGATACTCAAAACAAAGGATGAAGATGGTCCTAAAACTAATGAGAACCGCTGAACACACGAAAGGTTTTCAGTTGATAGCAGTTCTAAAGATGTTAATGTTGTTGGGCAAACAAGTTAATACTGTTCAGGCTTGCTCTTAATACTAATAGTCTTGAAACTTAATGAATGATAGGAGTCCACAAGTTAGAAACTGCTAGTCCAAATGAAGAAGACAGCACTGAAGAAGAACCAAAAGTTGATTGGGGAAACATTACAAATTCCCTATATTTCCAAACCACGCCCAATACAAGAAGATCCATAAAGATCATTCCAATTGACAATGTGATTGGTGATGTGCAGTCAACTGTTCGACAAAGAATGTTACAACCTACTTCAGAACAAGGGTTTCTCAGTGAATGTGTATGAGCAGAAAATACATGATACCCTAAATACTTGTTTATATGCTTGTTTCCTATCACAGGTTGAACCAACAAGCATTGCTAAAGCTCTATCTGATTCATCCTGGGTGGAAGCAATGCAGGAAGAACTTCTGCGATTCAAACTTCAACAAGTTTGATATTGGTGATCTTCTTAATGGAAGAGAGGCCCTTGGAAAACAAAATGGGTCTTTAGAAACAAGAAAGATGAAAGGGGAATTGTGATTAAGAATAAAGCAAGGTTAGTTGCACAAGGTCATAGATAAGAAGAATGTATTGATTATGAAGAAGTGTTTGCACATGTGGCAAGAATTGAGGCAATAAGATTGTTTCTGGCCTATGCTTCTTTTATAGGTTTTATGGTATATCAAATGGATGTAAAGAGTGCTTTATTATATGGAACCATTAAGGAAGAAGTCATGTTGACTCAAGCCCGGGATTTAAAGATCCTGAACATACCAAACCCCCAAAAAAAGTTTACAAAGGCGTCCAGACACTTTAATTGGTTCATCAAGCAACTAAGAGCATGGTATGAAACTTTGGCTAACAATTTGCTGAGTTATGGGTTTAACAAGGGCACGATAGATCAAGACATTATTTACAAGAAGCAAAAAGAGATATTTTGCTTGTACAAGTCTAAGTAGATGATATAACCTTTGCCTCAACAAAAAAGAGTTATGTACTGGTTTTGAAGCTAATGAAAGATAAGTTTAGTATTTCTATGGGTGAACTAAAACTTTCTATCAAGGGTTACAAGTACAACAGAATTAAGATGCATATTATAGTCAGGACAAATATGTAGCTAAATTTTGAAAAATGTTCAACTACTCTAATTGAAATCTGCTTCAACACCTGTTGATTTTGAAAAACCTGTGGTCATGGATGAGAGATCTGATGATGTTGATGTACATCTCTATAGATCTATGATTGGGTATTTGATGTATCTCACTGCATTTAGACCAGATATCATGTTTGCAGTATGTGTATGTGCTAGATTTCAAGTTACTTCTAAGACATCACATCTCTTAGCAGTAAAGAGGATTTTTAGATATTTTGAAAGCAAACCAACAGTTAGGCCTTTGTATTCTAGGGATTCTCCCATTTGAACTGGTTGCTTATACTAATAGTACTATGCTGGGAGCAACTCTTGATAGGATACTAAACTAGATGCTGTTAGTTTTGGAAACAGGTTTGATATCTTGGCAGTGTAAAAAAGTAAACCGTGGTTGCAACTTCTACAACTGAAGCCGAATATTTGGCTCGCAAGTTGTTGGTGGATAAGTAACTCCAGGATTCAAAACCAATTGCTGGATTATGGGTACAATTTCATGAACACTGTCATTAATATTGACAATAACAGTATTATCTGCATTATTGAAAATCTTGTTCAACATTCTAAAACAAAACATATAGAGATTAGGCATCATTTTATAAGAGATTGCAACACTAAAAATTTAATACAAATGGTTAAAATTCATACTGATTATAATGTTGCAGATCTTCTTACAAAAGGTTTTGATGCAGGTAATTTGAATACTTGGTCTCAGTATTGGAATCGAATCCTTAACTGTGTAATTCCCCCCCCCCTCTTTATGTTTGTAAAAGTTTTGTAAAAGATAATACTGTTAGTTTCTCAATAATACTGCTAAGTATAATTAAAACTATTAGTTTATCTTAAGACTATTTTTGTTAAACATTAGATAAGGTTAATGATGTTAAGAAGAAAATGGTTGGAACTTGTATATTTGGCTGTAAACTAACATTTGCAGGTAAAGCATGTTAAATACAAGATGCTGAATGCTTTACCTTTTTGAAGAAAGATAATGGTCTTGGTTTACAGAGTTTAACTTTTATTCATGGGTTATGCATAAATATGGATCCTCATGAATTCCCACATGTCTATCTAGTCTTTTCTAGTGTGCTTTGTGTTAATAGAGGCAAGTTGTTGCCTACTTATAGAAGATAAAAGTTAATACTGGTTCGACTTTAGTTAAAACTGCTAGGCATGAATTACTCCGTCAGGCAAATGTTAATGCTGTTAAGAGGATAATGGGCACACAGTTGTAAACAGTTTTTCCAATTCTTATCACTTAGGCTTGTTTTAGGGAGTTCCTTATTTCTACAACCAACAAACATGGATGAAAGAATGTGTTATATCATCAGTATGTTCAAAAGGGATTAAAACACATCTAGGTATATCACAAGAGGTCGGGACACCAAGATACCTTAGTCTAGTGGTCCCCCTGACAATGGTTGGTGATGAGGCTGTCCATAAGGAGTTGGGTGACAGAATGGAAAGGGCTACTACTACTGCTTCTAGCTTAGAAGTAGAGCATGGGGGGGGGGGGGGGGGGGGGGGAAAAGGGGGGTGGACAGTGGTAACACAAATAATGACCCAATCCATGGCAACACATTAGAATAAACTCCTAGGGAATTAATTCAGGTAGTGGTCCCATTGCGAAGATACCATATTGGGGGTGGAATGCTCAAACTAGGTTTGAGATTACATCTATATAGTCCATTGATCTACCTCTCTCAAGAGGTTACACACTTGGAAGTGGGGAGGACAGTATGAAACTCATTGAAATTGATGAAATTTTATACACAACTGTCATATAAAAACAGAAAGAGTGTCTTGGTGAGCAAAAAGAATTGAGAGATGTTGTGAGCATAAAAACAGAAAGAGAGTATGTGTGAATTAAATTTGATGGTGTAAATTTTGCTTATTGAGAATGAACATTTGAATGAATACTGGTGTATTCTTTTAATGCTGCTCATTTGAAATTATGCTGCTAAGCTTAAGTGAATGTTGTATAGGCTAAATTAGTACTGTCCGGTAATTGGTTCTGCTAATAAGCATATGTTAATGCTGCCAGTTTAAGTTTTGCTGTGAGGGTGATTCAATCACCACTCCGAGGCGATGGCTGAATCACACACACAGTACTGAGTCGCTATATTCATACACTCTGAGCCTTATGATGAGAGACCGCGAGGAGAGTGATCGGAGGAGGGTGGAGAGATACAGAGTGCAAAGTGTGCACCCACCTACAACCCACCATATACTACACAAACCGCAAACTCTACCAACGATAACACAAAACCACCCAGCCGCACACCGACAAGCGCACCTCACACTACCACAATCCTAACACATCGAGAGCTACCAACGTAACACACCTACTCCCTACTGTCTTCCACTCACACCATCACTCGACATTTTCGACCATGTGACGAGATATGATAGATATCATCATAGAGAGACACACGACTATACCTGCACTAGAGCTTGCAAGAGAGCGAGGTAGCACACTGATTCACTATCTCTCTTAACTCTCTATCTACCCTACTCGCACTCTCTCACAACGCACTGGACCTACACACAAATGGTCTCTCCGCCGATCGAGCGATCAACAACGGTGGGGTGCGGCGGTAGGTACAGATCAGATCTCTATATATCTATACGTGCGAGAGAGCTAAAGTGCGCTATCGACTCTCGCGCGAGCACACACACATAGAGTGGATGTGGGTATGATGCGTGTCACCAAGCTAAAGCATGAGTAGCTCAGGAGTGAGTCACAGAATAGTAATATATCTGACATCTTACACACACACAGAGCGGATGTCGGCGTGATGGATCGACACAGATAGCTGTTTCGAGGGTTTTGATGATGTCGCAGCGTCGAGAGTAGCGTAGCGTGGAAGGTTTTTAGTAAGAGCTAAGACGTGCGTGACACACACGATTTGTTGGTATGGAATTATTGGATCACTGAGTGTGTGCTAGACAATCTCAAACAGATATACACGCATCCTATAAATCAAGTTGTGTGCGAGTGAGTGCTGAGCTATAAGGTAGAGAAATGTGGTGAGATTAGTTGATTTGGATAGAAAAACAGCGAACTTTCTCTATATCTATCTAGCTTATATATATTAATCAAACTCTAATGAGTTAGCGCGCTTTCCGTTTTGAGGCAACAGAACTGCGAGAGAGTTAGTGTATCTATATCTCTTGAACGATGAACAGGAGGCGACATAATGAGACTAATGACACACATGATATATATATCTCTATTAATCCTCATATCTCTCTATCTTTTAGTGGGGGTATCTGATTAGAATGTCGAAGACGAAGAAGAAGTAAGTGAATGTGAGGTGTGATGACACATGAGTGCGAATGTATATATTTGTTATGGTAAACACACAGCATATATGAGAGTGAGTGTGCGATGCACAGAGAGGTGTATATCTACTATATCATCTCTATCTCGATATATATATAGAACAATATCTGTTAAAAAGAGTGACGACACTATATAGTAAATATATGTTGAGGATGGGGTTGGATGAGATCTCTATCTCTCATATTCGATGACATCTCTATATTTGTGTGTAAATAGTGAGAGAACTCACATACACATAATAAATCTTAAAGAGCAACTCATCCACCATGACAGCATCTTCAAATGTTTTTTTTACAAATTTAAAAGAGTTTTGGGGATTTTATAATGATATTTTGGAAGATTTGTGATTATTGGTGTTTGGGGGTAACTAATAGTGAATGACTCAATTTGGTTCATAACACTGTTAATGGGGGTTGTGGAATATGAAAACTAATATAAAACAATTATAATATGTTAGTGCAGTGGGGTAAAGACGTAATCTAGAAGAATTTTTAATATCTTAACTCATGGGAGGTGGGTAATCTTACATTAATATATACCATCATGATAGAACCAAGCATTTTGAGATTAGTTGTTGGTGGAGGGTTTATTTGTAATTGTGTGTTTTGTTTTGTGATTGTAATTTTGGGCGTTTTTAATGTTTGGGTGAGTTTGGTGGAAGAGTATGTGATGTTGGGGGGGGTGAAGTTGGGATGAATATATGGTGGTTTGGGGATTGTGGTGGAGGTGGGGGTTGGTGGAAAGGGTGGGTGGTTTAGATTGTTTTATTGTGTGGTAGGGTGTTGGTGTTTAGGGTGGGTGGGGTTGTGTGTTTGAAGGGGTAGAAATGGTGTGGGTATTTTTTTATTGAAGTTGTTATTATGTTTGGTAGGAGGGTTGATGGTATTTGTGTGGTTTGTGGTGAAGTAAAATATGGTGTTTAGCTATGTGGATATTAATCTTTTAATTTTTTGATATTTGAAGTTTATATAGATTATTATTATTAGTTTGTTTTTTTGTGGTATGGAGTATAGGTTTGGGGGTTTGTGGAAGTGGAATTTGGTGGGAAGATGGGGGGTTGTTAATATAAGTTATTATAATTATTTAGTAATGATTAAATATAGTATTAATGTTAGGATTTTATAGATGTATTGTGGGGAATTGATTAATGGGAGGAATAATTTAGATAATTATAATTTAGATAGTTAGAATTTGTATAGTATATAGGTATTGCGGGAGGTTAATTAAATAATAATAATGATAAACTTGAAGCTATTGTAGATGATTGAATAATAAAGGTGGTGCTAGTAGATTGGATATAAAATAAGATACAGTTATATGTAGAATATATACATTAAATAATTAGTTTCATGTTATTTGATTTATTGTTGGGGCGTGTGAGTGTTAATCCTTTCTAACCTCTGGATCCTCTTTTTCAAAGCAGCAATCTCATGTGCTTGAGCATCCTTTGCTTTTTGTAAATCAAGAACCCGTGTTTGCAATTTGGTACATAAAACCATCAATCTGTTATTTCTATCTATCCTCACCACTAGGTTTGATCACTGGAAGGGTTGTACACTTCCTCATGCTCTGCCTCATCTTAGACCTCTCCTCCTGACTTTGAACCTTCTTAGATAGTTTGTCCGTCTTGGATGGGAAGAATGAAATGGTTGATCAATAATGGTATTGGATAGAACAGTTGGATTATCTGAATCCTCAACCATTATTCAACATTGAACCATCATGGTATCAAATATAGGGTATTCTCCCAAGAAATCCTTTCCTGCACTCCTACATATTGCGAACACTTCTTTGTGTAAAGGGATTAACAAAAATCCTGCTTGTGTGTTGACATCTACCCAATTGTTGATTAATGAAAACTTGAGAAAACATGATACAGCAGAGAATTTGACTCCTCCATCAATTTTCAACCATTGCATCAAAAAAATTTCGGCTAGATTGAACTTCTGATTATTGCCAAGCATATTAATAAAGCAGCCATAGAACGACTGCATCATTCATGCAGTGGAATTTAGCACTAAAGATAGCATTGATAATAGTATAATGAAATACTATCCCACTGAGAAAGAAAAAGGCCTTATAAAAAGTTAGCTTTTGAGAAGGCTTTTCATACCCCCTTACGAGCCATTCAGCAAAGATAGTACAGTTGGAAGACAATCAATACCGTTCGCATCATCTACATGAAGATCTCTCCTAAGCTTGACTCCGTAACATATCCCTCTTCTTATCAACTAGGGCCTTGTATATTTTTTTGTCGCACTCCCATTAACTGTCGTACCTTGGCAGTTTGCCAAAATTTTCAATGCAAGACGTAGATCATCGATTGACTGTTAAAGCATATGAAAACAGACTTGGCCTCAAGAAATCAATTAACTTAGTCAAAACACCATCACTTTCTTCGGTTTTTCCAGAACCACCACATTGTGTGTTTTCCAGCAAAACATAGGCTTGTCCCATAATGTTGAACTCGATGATCAAAGATGAAAATCGAATTAGGGTTTATGGTTAGAGATTGTTTGAATAAGCGAAATCGAATAAAGAAGTAAATGAAATCCTTAATCGAAGTATTTATAAAATCACCCTCACAGCAAAAACTTAAACTGGCAGCATTAACAAATGCTTAATAGCAAAACCAATACGGACATAAATAAATTTTAAGCCTAACAACATAACTTAACTTAGCAGCATTAAATTTCAAACTGAGCACATTAAAAAGAATACACCAGTAAATCATTCAATGTCATTGGACGCTAATCGGCAATCGCATCATTTCACACACACTCACATTTGTGATTTCGTATCATCACCACACACATTCTCATTTTAATGATGACTAGGTCTTGTAGTGCATTCAGACAGGATAGGTGAGGTCACGAGCTCTCACTGTCTTGAGATCTTGCGGACACCAGACAATGACCTTTCACGTCTGCTTTCTCACTATTGATCTTCTGTGCACAAAGCGTCTCTTTCTTTGTGTTGAGGTGCTATAGATGAGAGGCATCTTGTGTGGATTCACGAACTATGTCAACAATTCCAAGGTTGAGATTACGCATAGATCTGGTGACGTCCCCACTTCCAAGTGTGTAACCTCTTGAGAGAGGTGGATCAATAGACTGTTTAGATGTAATCTCAAACCTAGTTTGAGCATTCACATCCCCCAATATGGTATCTTAGCACCTGGGACCACTACCTTGAATTTAATTCCCTAAGAGTTTATTCATTAAGTGGCCATGGATTTGGTCTTATTGATGTTACCACTGTCCACTCTGCTTCTAAGCTAGAAGCATAGTGGCATCCCTTTCCATTCTGTCACCCAACTCCTTATGACAGCCACAACCTTTGTCAGGGGGACCACTAGACTAAGGTATCTTGGTGTCCTGACCTCTTTTGATATGCCTATATGTATTTTGATCCCTTTAGAACATACTTATGATATAAGACATCCTTTCCTTCATGCATGTTGGTTGTAGAAATAAGGAACCTCCCCTCAAATAATTCCTCAAGTGATAAGAATTGGAAACAGTTGCAACTTTGGTGCCCATGTCCTCTTAACAGCATTAATATTTGCCTGGCAGTAGTAATTTTCTGCCTAGCAGTATTAACGGAAGTCGAACAGTATTAACTCTATCTTTTAATAATTATGCAACAACATGCCTCTATTCATCACAAGTACACTAGAAAAGACTGGATAGACATGTGGGAATTCATGAGGATCCATATTTATGCATAACCCATGAATAAAAGTTAAACTTTTTGAACCAAGATCATTAACTTTCTTTAAAAAGGTAAAGCATTCAACATCTTGTATTCAACATGCTTTACCTGCAAATGTTAGTTCACAGCCAAAAATACAAACTCCAAAACATTTTCTTTTTAGGAGTAACTTGAAATCTAGCATATGCACATACTGCAAACATGATATCTGGTCTAGATGCAGTGAGATACATCAAAGACCTAATCATAGATCTATAGAGATGTACATCAACATCATCAGTATCTCCATCAAAATGCAACATAACCTCCATTAAACTGCTTGAAATCAGAGAGATAATCTATGTTACCAGTCATGTGCCTTGAGCATCCACTGTCAACAAATCCTTTATCATCATGTTGTGGCTTGCCCTGCATAAAAGAATAAGGAAATTAGATTCCTTTTGGGACCCAAGCCATTACTGACTTGGATCTGCCCCGTGCATCAATGTAGTTATATTTGTTCAAAGTGATTGATGCACTATTGGGTTTGATAGGTCTCCAAACTCAACATGCTGAGGGCTTAACAGCATTGAACCCATTTGCCCTGGCAGCATTAACTGATCCGGGCCTAACAGTATTAACAGGTGTTCTGTATGACCTAGCAGTATTAACTATTCTAGGCCTAACAATATTAACCTTATGATTAAAATGCCTGTTAGTTAATGCTGGTTTCTTATAAAAGGGCCTTTGGACAGTAGATTGTGCTGATTTGTAAAAATGAGTTTTTGGTCTAGCACAATGCACTGTTGGTTTTGGGTGAGCAGTATAAACTGACTTAGCAGTACTAAGAGGTTTTAGGCCAGTTCTCAGCAAAACTGCTCTTGGAGTCACATTTTTGTGGGTTCTATGGTGTGAGGTCTTGGCATAATAGTCATTATCCACCCTGTTGTAATTGTTCCCACTTACCACCTTTTTCTTTTGATGGTAAGTACAATTTCTCTGCACATGATTAAAGCTCCCACAAATAAAACAAGCCTTGTTATACATCACAAATTCACTACCTAGTTGATTGGACTTCTGACCATTCCAATTTCTCTGATTCCCTCTAGGACTTTGTGATCTATACATTTCTGCATACCTAACTGACTTCTTAACTGGTTTTTCTATTTTAGCAGCAGTAGGAATAACAGTTTTCTTTTCAGGCTTAGTCTTAGACTCATCTTGTTCCTCATCATCTGACACCCAATCCTCAATAATTGGAGCATCATTATTCTTCCTAACTTTCTTAGGTTCTACTTCACTAACACTCTTACTAGTGTTAGACCCACAACCTTCAACAAAGCTACTTTTGACCTGTGATTCTTGTTCTTTTACCAAAGACTTATCAGAATTCTCCTTAGAATTA
The DNA here is from genome assembly GCA_026074375.1 of Tanacetum coccineum. Classification (NCBI taxonomy): domain Eukaryota; kingdom Viridiplantae; phylum Streptophyta; class Magnoliopsida; order Asterales; family Asteraceae; genus Tanacetum; species Tanacetum coccineum. Next base: position 3,809 of record BQNB010062338.1, on the reverse strand, counting down.
TCTGATTCCTTTTCACAAACAACATTAGACTCTTTCTTACTATTCTCAGGACCATAGCCTTTGAATTCAGGCTCTTTGAATTCATCAAGACCAGAATAAGACAGATCTAGTTTGTTAGGTCTATTATAAATTAGAGGATGAGGTGGAGGAACTACACTATATCCAAAACCCTTTTTACTCTTGTCAGTTATCTGACTTCCTAACAACTGATCTAAGTCTTTTGAGGCCTTACCAAATTTCTCAATTTTAAAATCAATGGCATCCTTTTCTTGCTTAAGTTTTTCAAACTCTGTTTTAAGCGTATTAATTTCATATTGTTTGATTCCTACTTCTCTTTTAAGGACAACAACTTCTTCACTAAAAAGAACATCATTCTTCCTATATGTGACAAGTTGTGCCTCAACAGTATCTAGTCCTCTTTTATAAGTGATTGCCTTAAATTCAGAGATGTTTGAGATACTGAGACCCATGAATCACCATTTTCTATCACTTCCCAGAGTGCATAGTCTTGGATCTGGAAGTACTGCTTAATCCTTATAGCCCACATCTCATATTCCCCTAATTTGAGTATGGGAAGCTTTGCATCAGGACCACTATTTGTAGATTCAAGCTCCATGTCTTCTAGATCAAAGTTTCTTAAAGCAAAGCTCTGATACCACTTGTTGATCCTAAACCTAGATCGATTCCTTAGGTTATCTAAGGTTAAATTACCTTGGATAAATCCAAAATAACTTGTTGTAGAAACTTTGTGTGTATATTAAAGTGTATGCGGAATCTATACCTTAATACTCTAAAAGTAAAATCAATGAAACAGTAATCTTGAATAACAAAGATATAACCAAACGCTCCATTATTATTAGATCAATAATACAAGTACTCTTAACTTAGTACTGGGGTTACAAATCTTGAAGATTTTCTCAATCAACTTTGACAACTATGAAAACTGATAATGATACGACTATGTGTTTTGTGATATGAGAGATATAAACTACATACCCTAGGGTCTCCTTTTATACACCAAGGAGTCCTAGTCGGCTTATAATATATTCATAAGATATCTTAATCTTTTCTAAACATAAACGTAATCTTCTAAATAAATACATTATGTATATCTTGTACATAAATATCTCAACACTTATCTTCACACGTATTCTTGTTCTCCAAACAAACTTTATCTCTTTAAGTGGTCTTTATCCCCTTGACAGTAGAAAGTCTTCAAACAGTTGTAATCTTTCCACCAGCAGCACTAATAAATATAAGCAGTAGTAACATTAGTACTAGCAGTACTAATATACACTAACAGTAGTAACTAGCAGTGGTAACATTATACTACCAGTACTAACCACTTAGCATAATTTCCATTATGTACCTGAGCAGCAGTAACTTCTAAGAATCCATGAAGTCTTTTAAGACCCAACAATATGGTTGTCTACCAAATGGATGTAAAGACGGCATTCTTGAACGACATTATGCGAGAAGAAGTTTATAGTGACAACCATGACTTGAGCAGGTTAGTCAAACTATTAATGTTGACTTATGTATCTGTTGCAATGAATGGGTTATGTGATTATATGTGTTTATATGTGTTTATGTGGATTATGTGAGAAATTGGTAGTCAATGTATTGAGTATGATCATCTCAATGAGATTGGAATGGTGGTGAGATTGGTTGAATTCATTTCGTTCACTTTTAGTGACAAGGAAATGATTTTGATGGTTGAAGCGGTTTCGCGTTAATTGTGTAAGTAATTATATGTATACGTATTTATGTGTTAGTAATGTTAGGCATGAATAGGTGTTAGTAGTTAGAATAAGAATAAGAATGAAATGTGAATTTCTATTTTTGGAAAGTTAGGTTAAAATAAAAATGAAAAGTTATTTATTATAAAAGTCTAGTAAATTGCGTTTACGCAAAAAAGGTATACTCAAATAAGCTTAGGTTTTTATAAAAACTTAAGGTAATGCAAATAATTAAGTAATTAATAAATAAATAAATAAATATAAAAAATATATATATAAAGAGGAAATCGGCAAAAAAGAAAGGAATAAAAAAAAGGAAAACAAATCTTACTCTAATTAAAATTGGTAAAAGATATCTATCCTAAACCTTTTTGTAAACCTTATAAATACCAAAAACCCTTCTTCCCCTTGTTTTTAATTGTCCCAGCTGAATTTTATCAGAGAAGGAAGAAGAAAAATTATTTTTTTAAGTTTGGTGATTTTTGTGTTCAAGATTCAAAGATTTAAGGTATAAATTATAATCCTTTGAGTTAATTATCATTAAAAATATGTAATAATTATTATGATGGATAATTAGGGTTTCATAACATCTGTAATTAATGATATAATAAACATGTTATAATGATTAGGGTTTAATTAGGATCATATGGGTGTATTCGTTAGGGTTTAGATCGCGTTAGCATTTGATTTAGATTGGGGCAGAATTTAGGGCTGTGTTGTTTGGCTGATATCTCAATAATGGTAATAGCTTTGGTCAAGTTTTCGGTTCCTATGATGTAGCTCAGAGAGTCTAGTTTCCAGAACATCCGGCCTCGAAGGTTTTTTAGGTCGGGAAGTCAGTCAAACGTTGGTTGCAAGAAAAGTTGTCAAAGCAGTGAATACGGGTAAGATTTAGGTCAGAGTACGAGGTATAAAACCCCCAAAGGAGAGCTTCTAATTTGGAGTCTAAGTCTGGTTTTTAGGTCCAAACTTTTTAGTGTGCAAACAGATCCGAATTGGGACTGTTTTGAAGTTTGATTTTCTTAGGAGTATTATGTCAAACGTTTAGTCGGTGCAAACAGATCGAATTAGGACTGTTTTAAAAGTTTGATTTTCTTAGGAGGGATATTGTTGTATGTCGTAAACCTATGATTCTCGCTCAACTTTATGTTGACGTTTTAAGCATCATTTTCAGGTGAGCTTAATGGTGCTAAGATAGAGCGAAGTGGCTAGAAGAGACCGTAGGATGCTTGGAGTTTCTTTATGCTTTCTGTTTGAATAAATGCGTTTGCATGAATTGTTTGGATTATGTTTTGCATGTCATTTATTGACGAGACCTCTTTCTCATTAATAAAGACACCATTAGGTTTTGGGTATTGTTATGACACTTTGTGTCTTTGCTTTACTTTAGTTTTCATTTTAGTATTCTCTATATAGACACCATGTGTTGTGATGATATCCATTCTTGTTTACGCCTCGCGTTTCCGCCTTGGCGGGGTGTGACAGATTGGTATCAGAGCCTTTGGTTATAGAGAAGTAGGTGGTTGAGCCTAGACTATAACCTAGGGGTCCTTCATGTAGATGCATTTAGGGCTTAAGTGTTTAATGCTATAACTGCTATGCTTCCCCTCTATTTTTGCATAGCTTATATATCTCGTATTTTGCTAAGTTGTCATTTTAGTTATTTTGCCTACCATTATTGGATATGATATGTATTACTTTCTTAGTATTTTAGCTATGTTTTTCCATCACCCGTAAGAAGTATCGTTAGGGAACCGTTTTCCCAATTGGACTTAAGCGTTATAAGGAGCCTCTTGTGGAACCGAAGGAGATAGGATAGTTGATTGTTTGTCGGATGCGCGTAATAGGGCTAGACCCGCAGAGTCAGGTGAGTCTTGTGGAGGCAAAGTCAAACCCAAGCGAGGCTCAGTATAAGTTTATCCCGTCCTTTACCCCGTCATGTTGTTATTGATTATTTCTTTCAGATATTTCGTATTTTGGGTATTGTTGCGAGATTTTCGTTCCTTTATGTCGTTTTGATTTCAATTTGATATAAGTAAGTAGTTATTTGATGGAGCATCTTTTATGTGT